>APFE030167666.1:231131-288284 GCA_000404065.3 Pinus taeda
AGGGAGGACATCCCAAACCCCCTGATGGATCATCTGGCTCAAAGGAAAGGAAAGGAACGAAAGGGCAATCAATGTGTAATTATTTCCACCGTGGTTTTGATCCTGAATCTGCATGCATGAAGAAGACTATAGATCTTATGGCGCGGATACTCCAGCAACACAATCTTGGAGACCACATTCCTGAGAATGCTAAGAAGAAGTCTGGAGAAAAAGCACCAGATCAAAGAGGTAACGGGCATGCTTTGATTGCTCTTCATTTTGCACCACAAGAATGGATCATCGATTCAGGAGCTTCACATCATATGGCTTCTTCAAATGAATCCTTTTCTTCTCTACATGCATACTCAGGTCCTCCCATTCTCATGGGGGATAATTCTGCAGTTGCAGCAACTGGACAAGGAAGAGTGCAATTCGAAGATGGAAGTTTTGAAAATGTCTTGCATATTCCAAGGCTTTCTGTGAATCTTCTCTCTGTGTATCAGATGACACACACAGGCAGCGGAAGGAAAGTGGAATTTACCCCAGATTCCGTGAGCATTTATGACATGCAAACCAATTTGAAGATTGCATCTAGCAAGGTAAATGATCAATCTCGTCTATATACATTTTCTGATTTTGTTCCTCAATCAGATTCTATTTTGCTATCTACAGATGTCAAGGATGCAGGCGAGCAAAATATACCACTGAGCCTATCGCCTAAAATTGTTGGAAAAGCAATTGAAACGGCGGTCTCTAATGAATTGCAAGAAGTTGTTTCTGTCTCGCCATGGAATCTAGCGGTGGATAATAATATCGATAGTACACCAACACGGGCGCTGACTTGAGCCGTGATTCGGTCTAATGGACAATTTGAGATCTTGACCCTGGTTGACAGAAGGTGGGCGTCGACCTTACGGGCCGTGAAGAATGCCTGTTCGTTGCCTAAGGCATGTGGCTCGCTGGGGGTTTGCTCAAGGCTTACGCCCAAAAGGGGGTTCCAGTGCTCGTGCCCGGCCAGTCTGCAATTCGTCAATCAAACGAACCCCTCTGAGGGTTGCACCACCAGATGTAAGACACAGAGCTGCAATTCTAATTACAAGGATCTGTTGACGAAAATCTCTGTCCAATTTCTCAGCATTGGGAATGGCGTGGAGTATTTCACCCCTCAGTTTCAGAAACCGATCCGGAGTTCTATAAGTCTAAGAGACTGCTGGCAGCTTTGCTTGACAAAGTGTTCTTGCACCGGTTTTTCTTTCAAAAAGAATTACGGTTCCTGTTTTGTGCACGAAACGCTGGGGACTCTGGGAATCAATGACATGCAGGATTCGGTTTTCTTGAAAGTGACCTACACAGAGAATCTGGTGTTGCCAATTGTGCTCAAATCTGTTGGGGCCGTTTTTCTCGCCGCTCTGTTGATTAGTATCGACTGGCTCTGGTGGTGTAGGAAGCGCGGCCGCCAATTCCTTTCTCGGTTCCCACAATCATTCGACGTGGAAGACGAGCACGTCCTGCGAACCTTCAGCGATCTCCTAACACGGTTCTCCTACAAGGATCTCCAGACCGCCACGGAAAACTTCGCGCACCAGATTGGCTCCGGCCCCTACGCGATTGTCTACGAGGTCACGTTGCCCGACGCCACGAAAGTGGCGGTCAAGAAGCTCCACTGCACAACCGATGCGAAGCTGAGGCATGAATTCATTATGGAGATCGCCACAATCGGCAGCATACACCACGCAAACCTCGTAAATCTCCTGGGCTTTTGCATCGAGGGCCCACACCGGCTCCTGGTCTATGAGTTCATGAACCGTGTCTCGCTGGACCAGTCTCTCTTCGGCTCAGTGGGGCTCCTGGTGCTCGAGTGGGAAGAGCGCTACGCTATCGCGCTGGGCACCGCGAAGGCTCTGGCATATCTCCACGAGGACTGCAACGAAAAGATTATACACTGCGACATCAAGCCCGAGAATATTCTCCTCAACGACGAATCATAGACCAAGGTCTCCGATTTTGGGCTTGCGAAGCTTATGAGCCGAGAGCAATCGCAGGCCGTGGTGAGCAACATGAGAGGCACCAGTGGTTACATGGCGCCAGAAGGGGGGTTTTCTTCCCACTGGGTTTTCCCTCTTTCCTACTTTTTTATGCATTGTATATGGGTACCTAAAATGGCCGTGTTGTCGGGACTCATTCATTTTGCATCACACTCACCTAAGTTATGCTTAAGGGGGCGTGTTGGTGTACATGCACTTAGACTAGTTGTGTTGGTGTACATGCACCTAGATTAGCTCCAGTTAACTTATTGATTGCATGTGGCACATGTACACATTAACATAAGATAAAGCACACTTAGCTTTAGTTAGCTTTAGTTATTGCATGCACAACTAAGCTTAACTTAGTTGCTTTTATGTATTTATTCTAAAACCAATATTGGAGAATCAATTTCATTATTTTCTCAATTCTTGCTCGCTTCCTTCCTTCCCTTGCAAGCTTGTTTATTTTTTTGTAGATATAGATCTGTGGATCTCAAAAATCTTACACTCACAATATTACTAAATGAAACAAATACACATTATACTTAACAAACCGTATCGAATTTTAATAAAATCATGTCCTCGTGTCTTCATCCATCATTTTCTCCTTCTAGAAGCTTGTTTTTTCGATATCTCAAAAAATGGGTCGATGCTCCTACATCAACAACTATTAAGGTTTTTGGGACTTGGAAAGGAAAGTTTTGTCAATAATTTGTGTACAAGCATGTATCGGCTAAAGTAAATCCTAAGATATTACTAACTATAAATAAATAAATTCTTTGAACAACAATTTAAGAGGACTGATTCAAATCCTAATATTTATGTGATTCAAGAGGAGTGATTTAAGTATATATCAATTATTAACAAGAATGTGCCTTTGATGACTTGATTTTGAGAAGTGGAAATGAAGCTAAAATCAAGTTGTTAGAATGTGATATACAAAACACTTTTGAGATGGAAAACCTTAGTGTGTTGCAAAATTAACTTAGATGGAAATTTGTAGAAGTTTAAAATATTTGTTGTTTACTTTAAAAAGTATGTTGAGGACATTATTAACAAATCTAGGTTAAACGATTGAAGGAATTTGACACCCCAATTTGATCTTGGTATAAAACTGACTAAGGATGAAAATGAGAAATTTTCTAGCACAACTCTTTATCGAAAGTGAGTTAGTAGTGGGTCAGTAGTCATTTTGTTATTAGTGCAGAGTCTAGGAACATGTTAAAATCCAATGAATGTCACTAAGAAGCATCAAAAATGTTATTTAAGACATGTACAAGGAATTTTGAGCTGAGGGTAGAAATGTCCTTAGTGAAGTGTGAAGTTGTAAATAGTTTATTCATAGATTTTAATTAAAATGGATGTAGAGATGACAAAAAATAACACATATGGTTTCGTGTTTCATTTTTGTTCATTGGTCGTGATCTAGAGTAGCGAGAAGTGGTGCAAAGTTACTTTATCTTCATTTTTTTAGTGCAGTTTTTGCATTGGAATTATATTCCGTATAAATCATAAACAAAAAAAGTATGCTTGTCTACTAGCCTACCACTAGGGAAACTAAACCAATAGCACATGTTCTTTTCCTTTGTCCAAACAACCAAGTTACAATAAAGAACCAAAAGTTCGATATATCTAGGTTTTACTGTTTATCTTATACTTAAAATCAAATTATTTAGAAGATTTATTGTTGATGAAAAGAAAAAATAAAAAGGTAAGTTCATAAAATGGTTACCTAGTGGGTAAGTTCACGTGTTTTACCACTGGATGATCCTCTTCTTCATCAAAATCAAGGAATCCTAGGTTGACGATATTGTTTGCAAGTTGGGTGATCTTGTCATCCAATTTATTCAGTTTGAGTTAGAGAGCATCAATGCAGGGCATGATTTCTTGTTGATCCCCACTCTTTTCCACCAACACCTTTCCCATGATGGTTTTCACCTACCACTACAAGTCCACTATCTGAAGAAATTTTGTGTATGCCCCTCTATGTTGAAAAATGTAACTAGTATCGGTCTTCATAATTGTATTTGAGTCATGATGTGATGTATTTGTCAAAAGAAAGAAAAATAAATTTTATTATAAAATTAATTGAATTATTAAAGCATGGGCTTCATGTTTGGGTCAATGGTTCTTAGGTGAAAGCCTCCATTGTAGGCTTCTAGGGTTTATGTCAAGTGTCTTTTTCCATGTCATAATGTAAAATACCCTTCTTGGGCTTTGTCAATTAAGAAATAAATTTATTTTTATGTAAATTATGTCATTTAGGACTCCTCCACCAAGTCAGCATAATTAGAGAGGCAGAAACCACTATAAAAGGGCAGCAACGTGACTCGTTTGGAACACATCCAAAACAAGTTTGATCTGCAGTTTTTGGAGGTAGAAAAAGGGTGTGAAATTCATTTGTTGGAAGGGCCGAAATCGCGGTACTATAACTGAGCCAAAATTCTAAAGTAGTTGGGGGTCGAAATTTTGGATTGTTGTTGGGCTGAAGTTCTTGGGCAAGAATAGACAACTGGAATTTGTTGAATCATCTTAGAAGGCTAACTTAGTGGAGGAGGAAGATCTTCTATGTCTAATGTCTTGGTCTATCTCAATTTGATTTACTATTGGAAGAGTTTGATTTGGTTTTAGCCCTAGCTGAGTGCCTACATTTGGTGTTGTTGAATTTCATGTTTTGATTTGATTATTGCTTGATGAAACAAAGGTAAAAGAAGATCATAAAGAGAATATAATAATACTACAAGAATATCACAAATAATAATAAATATAAGAGAATATTTATGCCTTTCAAATTTTCTAACATGGTTTAAGAGCTAAGGAAAATGAGGATAGAAAAAGGAAACTTGAAGATCTATTGAAATAAGGGTTAAGATGGAAGGAACAAAGGAAGATCATTAAGGATAAGGATCATATAAAAAGAGGAATTTATACTATATCAAGAAAAGAAGACATGACAATGAAGTCTAGAAACAAGCTAGAAGGAGCCTCCAACTATAGGGCATGGAAAAAGAGGATAGGTCTTATTCTCGCTAAGCATAAATTTTTGGATCTTTTTCAAGGAAAAGTTAAGAAACCTTCAGATGAGGCAGGAGAGGATACTTCAAAGGATAGAAATGAACAATGGAAAAAGTTTTGAAGCAAAGGAATGTATAAATACTGTGTGGATTCAAACTACTTATATAATATGATAAAACAAAAGACTTGAATCTACTCTACTCATCAGTGGAAACAATTAACCGATCAAGAAATCACAATATAAACATGGTATAAGCTTCAATCACATATGCTCAAGTATTTATCTAAGGGGAAATAAACTGCTCAAACCCCCTTCTTATCTATATTGCATTAGTCAAAAAATATAGAAGAAATACAATGTTTATTCAAGGCTAAACAATCTTTTCACAAGTATAATCTATCTCTCTGCCTCATAAGCTGACTCCAACCAGTACTCAGCCAATTGTGTTCCTTGCCAAGCTCCTATTTCCTTGCGTTGTTTCCATTTTTAACACTCCCTCTCAACAATAAATGGATTATTAGATACCCCAATCTTGTCTCTATGGAACTCGAATTTTCCTCTTGACAATGCCTTTGTCAAAATATATGCATCATGTTACTCTGTAGGAATTTATTCCAACAACATTATCTGCCTATGCACACAACCTCGTAGATGGTGATACTGGATGTCGATATGCTTGGATCGATCATGAAAAAATGGACTTTCAGATATTTTTATACAACTTTGATTGTCACAGTAAATCAAGGTGGGATTCATCATCTGACCAAATAACCCAACAATAATCTTCCTCTTCCAGATAGCTTCACAAGTTTCTTGACTAACAGTCATGTACTCTGCTTCTGCTAAAATGAGTGCAACTGGTCTTTTCTTCCTATTGTACCAAGAAATTATTTTTGACCCGATACTGAAGACTCCTCCTGAAATGCTTGTTTGATCTGATGGACTACTGCCCCAATTTGCATCTATGAAGCCTTGAAACTTCATTGCCTCTGTTTGTCTATACCAAAGACCATACTAAGCAGTGCCTCTAAGGTATCTCAACACATGTTTGGTTTCCTTCCAATAAAATCTGGATGGCTTAACCATTGCTTGACTAAGATGGTTAACTACATAACAAATGTTTGGTTATGTGTTGACCAAATGCATAAGTGAACCCACAATTTGCCTCTAAACCCTAAGTGTCATCCTCTTTCCTCCAACTGCCTACTCAAGGAGTGTCCATGGGTTTACTATTATCCATGCATAACTTCTTCAGTATCTCATTGGCGTACTTTCCCTAGGAGACAAACATTTCCCTATCTCTTTTCCATACTTCCAAACCGAGGAAACAATGCATAAGTCCCATGTCCTTCATCTTGAATTCTCTTGCAAGATCCTCTTTGCAAGATTTTATCAACTTCTCATCATCAATTAAATTCAAATCATCGACATATAATATTATAATAAAAAAATTTCCTTCAACAACAATATGGTAAAGGTTTGCACCTTCTTCAATTTTCGTGAATCCCAACCTAGTGAAATAGTTGTTGATCGTGGTGTACCAAGCATGGGGTGCTTGTTTCAATCCATACAATGCTCGCTTGAGTCTGCACACATCTGTTGAAGGTCTCAAATCCTTTCGGTTGTTCAATTTACACCTCCTCCTCAATCACTCCATTGAGGAATGTTGTCCTCACATCCATCTGATGGATCTTCCATCCCATCTATGCTGCAAGTGCTAGAATTGATTTGATAGAAGAGTACCTTTCTACTGGAGCAAAGGTCTCATCATAATCAATTCCCTCCACCTGAGAGAACCCCTTGGCCACAAATTTGGCCTTGTGTTTATCTATGCTTTTGTATGTTGCTTGCTTCACCTTGTAGATCCACCTCGACCTACCACTAACTTGTTCTCTGGTCTTGGGGAGATTTCCCAAACATTGTTTCTAACTATGGAATCATATTCGTCTACCATGGCATCAACTCATACTAGATTTTGCATTGCTTCCTCAAATGAGGATGGTTTTGTCTCAACTAGCTCACCCATTAGAGCCATGTACCCAGTGTATTGATCTTGTTACCTCCTATGCCTGTGTTGTGATGAGGGTGTTCCCACATTCTCTCTAGCATCATGCAATAATTTTTCAACTTCCCTGGTGTGCTTCCTTCTATCTCTGGATGTCTGTGAATGAGTGGGTTCTTCCACTCTCCGCTTCTCTACTTGTGGCTTCTCCACAACATCTTGAGGTTCTTCCTTTAGAGCCAAAAGCTCCTCATCTGCATGTAATTTAAGCTCCCTCTCAAGGGAACATCTAATGGCCTTCTCTTCATAGAAATTCACATCTATACGAACAATTGTCATCCTGTGAAATGGCAGGTACACTCGATAGTTGTGAGGTGTTTCAGTGTACCCCACAAATATTCCCCACTCATTTATCAGCTCTATATTTTTCCTTGAATCCTTGAAAACATGACAATAAATTGATGAACCAAAGATCCTGAAGTGTGACACATCTGTTTTCTTCCCTAAAAAATATTATTCTAGTGTACTCATCCCAAGAATCTGATGAGGACTCATGTTATGTACATATGCAGTTGTGTAGCATGCTTCATCCCACAAGTGCAATGGTAGGCCCTAATCATGCAACATTGCTCGTGAAGCTTCCACAATACTTATGTTCTTCCTCTTAGCCATCCCATTTTTTGTGGGTTATGCGATGTTATTAACTCTCATTGAATGCCTTATGTTTCATAGAAGTTCTTGAACTCATTCGACACATATTCACCATATTTATCACTCCTGAGAGCCTTCACTTTTTTTCCAGTGTCTTTCTCAACAAGTGCTTTAAATTCACAAAATTTGGTGAATGTCTAGTCTTTCTCCTACATGAAGAAAATCCAGCACTTAAATAAGAAATCATCTACAAATATAACATAATACTTGTGCTTGGCTGTGGAAGCTATCAAGAAGGGTCCACACACATCTAAGTGAACTCTTTCAAGGATAGTTTGTGCTCTACTTTCCTTATCATGAAAGGTGGATTTGGTGTACTTATCCAGTGTACACCATTTGCATGTATCTCGTTGCTCTAGTGCACCCTTTCGAAGTCATGTATAAATCTGCTAAATGATCTTTTAAGCTCCATGGTGCAAATGGCCAAGTCTCTTAGACCATAATTTATCGATGTCTCAACTCTACACCTTCTTTTCTTTCGCGCTCAAGGCAATACAATATTCTACATACAATTTGTAGAGGTTATTCACACGAACCCCAATCCGCTTCACTTGTCACGTGGCGATATGTCTAAGGAAAGCCTTTCCTTTTCTAAATATCACATCGTAGCCATGGTCTTCCAACATATCAACTAAAACTAAATTCTTCTTCAAACCCAAAACATACATGACATCTTTTAATGTGAGAGGAGAACTAGACTCCCTCTGAAAAGTAACTATACCAATATCAGTCATGTTATACCTTCCATAATCTTCCATCTCAATGTGCATCTGGAGGTCCTTCTCCTCCAAGTCACTGAAAAATTATTTGTTTCCTGTCATATGGAATGAGGCTCCACTATCCAGATACCATACACTGCCCATCACTGATGTCACCATGCATGCAATGAGTGTGAAATGCAACTCAAATTGTGAAGCCAAAGCTTCACCTATGGCTCCTCTTGAGGGATTCTTGTCGGCCTTCTTGTGTGAAAAATTTGTGGCATAGTGTCCCAGCTCATGACAGTGAAAACATTTAATCTTTGACAAGTCTTTCTTCTTGCTTGCCTAATGAGAATCTCCTTTGGATTGGTATTTATTCCCTTTCTTTTCCTTTCCATCCAAGGCACAGTTATCCTCATCCTCAACCTTGGATTAAGTTCCATCTCTATTTCTATGCCTGATCCCTTCCTACACGAGATCAGACCATAACTTCTCCCAGCTTGTTAGTTTGTCTCTACCGTTCATGGAATCTTGATAATTGTGCCAGCTCTTGGGAAGACCCAATAGATATAAAGCTACCATATATTCTTCTAGAATAGTAATACTGGCCCCACCAAGTTCATCACGACACTGTGTGAATTTTCTTAGGTACTATGGAATTGATTCATCCTTCTACATTTTGATGTTATTAAGCTTGTCCTTCAGTGCCAGCTTCATGTGGTCATCTTTTTCTCAAACAATTCAGTCAGTGTTTTCCACATTGTGAATGGAGTTTCTTTCCCATGGATATTTGAGACAATATGATCTTGAACTCCCTCCAATATGATCCTCCTCGCTTTAGCTACATCATTCTTCCATTGAGCAAGATTTTGGGCATCAGTTGTTGGGGATTTAACTACATCTATCTTGATGTAATCTAGTAACCCATTGCCATATAATATCGCCTCCATACAAATATTCCATGCCACAAAATTTGTGGTTCCTTCTAGAACATACTCGAGCTTGAGTATGGTGGAAGTCATCTTCTCAGTTATGGAAAAAACCTGCAACACTGATCTTGTAATTTGAACCTCCTGCACAAACTTTGAATTCTCTTTTCTACTATGATTCTAGCTCTATTACCATGTAGAAATTTTGTATAGATTCAAATTGCTTATGTAATATCCTAAAACAAAAGACTTGAATCTACTCTACTCATCAATGAAAACAATTAATAGATCTAGAAATCACAACATAAACATGAGACAAGATTCAATCACATATGCTCAGAGATTTATCAAAGTGGAAAGAAACTACTCAAAACCCATTCCTATCTATATTGCATTAGTCATAAAATAGAGAAGAAATATAATGCTTGTTCAAGCCTAAACAATCTTTGTACAAGTATAATCTATATCTCTGCCTCACAAGCTAACTCTAGCCAATACTTAGCCAATTATGTTGTGTGCCAAGCTCCTATTAATTAGGGAAATTCCCAATTAGAATTGTGCAATCCTTGTGGGCCCTTCTCTGACTACATGCACCACCTGTAGAACTCGGAAAATTATACAGTTGATAGTACACTGCCCTTGAACTCCATTATCAAATGGGTAACTCAAATTTCATGCATGCATGAGTTAATTATGGTTGATTTATCAGTTAACTAGTTGAACACTAAATGTTCACCCCATTGCTAGACCTCCTACTAGCTCCTCCAACAGTTGGAACTAGTTTAATTGAATTTAACTCAATTTAACTGAATTAAATTATTACAACTCAAACTAAACTCACCCTAGGCTCCTAGAATTTAGGAACCACTCTACATGACTCAAGTTAGGCCCTCAACTCAAATTAAATGAGTCAACTAAGTGAACTAACTTAGTTAACTCATTCTTGTTATCTTGTGATGTGGAATTGAAATTTTCTCCTAATTTAATTCAAGGGAAAATTAAATAAAGATTTTCTTGGTGCCATTTTCAACAAGGAATCCCTTCAATAATTGATGTCCTATACGTTTTTTTAAAGAAAAACTCAAGGTATAACTTAGACTACAAGTTTTTTTCCAAAATTTATGATCATTCTCTTTTGAAATTTGCTTTATATTACTGACATAATAATGTCTAAGGTTTTGAATCATAAAAATTCTTGTTAGGGTGATTAATCATTAGATTGAATCTACCCTCATTATATTATCTCTTTTCATTCTTGTGAAACCCTAACCCTTAGGGTTCACTGTAAGCCTCTGGATGCTAAGGGTATGTCAATGTTAACCCTAATCTACTTAGGGGTTTGTTGATAAAGTCTAGAATATATGATGAAACCGTATTCTTTTGAAGTTTAGGGTTTTGATATTGTTATGGTAAAAACCCTAGTCCTTTAGGGTTTGTTGTTAATGTCTAAATGAAACCTTAGATATCTAGAGTTTTGTGAATTATGGTCTATGAACAAAACCCTTGTAATAACTAAAGTAGTATTCTAGGAATGAAACCTTGGGTGTATATTCGTCCATATGATCAAAACCCTATCCTAGTGAAAATTGTTGTATATCTAACTGATGTATTGATGTTTGTATCTTGGGTTTACCTAGTAGATATTGATGTGAAATGCTAGTGCATCCTAGATATATATATGTGAGTGCAACTAACTTAATTTTTTATACTCATGTTTTAGCTTTTGAAATCTAGGGTTTGTAACAAAACCCTACTAGATATTGATATTCTAGGACATGATGATATTGTTTTCAATTATTGATATGATTTAGCTTTGATGATAGAATCTAGGGTTTGCAACAAACCATATTAGAGTCTAACATGTAAATTCTAAAAATCATATTGTTGGAAACCTTAGTTGTATAATATTGTGATTGAATTGATATCTCAATTGAGTTTCTAATATCTAAGCCTTTGTGTCTCAAAGATGGAGTATAGAGTTTGTGATAAAACCCTAGAAAGTTGCTAAAAGGTAAAAGATGTGACCGTTGTTGATTATGAACCTAACCAGATTTAGGTATTTGATGTCTAAAGCTAATTATTTTGATGCTTCCATTGTAATAACATGATTTTGATATAGTTGAATTCATGCTTCGGTATATTTGTATTTGGTTGTACTTGTTATTAAAGTTTTGCAAGTACATGATCTTTAAGATGTTGAAGATGATAATAATGATAAGCATGATGAATTAAGATACAAGAATGATGACGATCAATATGACCTTGATGCCATAAGAAAGAAATAAGGCCTTGAAAGGTTGAATTTTCTCCGATATTATAAAATAAGGAAGTTGTTAATCTCTCTAAGTTGAGAGGTAGCTTGGTTAGAAGAAAGAGTATATATCCCTAGTTAAGAGGGAGGACATATTATGACATTCATAATGAATACCTTAAAGAAAGAATGAAATTGGAGAATGAATAAAAGTGGAATGAAATTACTACAGATGGATTTGCAAACAAAATATTTGATAAGTATTAAGGTTGTATTTGGTGCTACTGAAGAAATGAAAGAAGAAAGCTTCAGACAAGTTGTATTTAAGTAGCATCAAAATGGCCCCAAAGGTTTGTGTTTACTTGTATATATATTAGAAGGTTTATATTTGAATGGAGTTGTGATTGTGCAGGATCTCTCCCTAAAAATATTGATCATTTGAAGCATGCTTGGAGTGGTGGATATATATCGTATTTAGTTGATAAGGAGAGATGCAACATCTTGTGGAAACAAGATGCTTGGGAGGAAAGTTGGTCGGCTTTATGTGTTTATGTCAAGATCCCGAAGTAGGGAGGCTAGCATTGGTCACAGAGCTCTGACCTTGGATGCGCACCTAGATCCATGGGTTAGTGTTAGAGCTTAAAATATTGATGTTACCTAAAGTGGCTAAAGATTATGTAGCCCTTAGTCCCATCTAATTAGAGTACCCTGGTCATGTATCTAATCCGTAGCATTGCATGTGATGTGACTCTGCATAGAATATATCACTTTTAGATCTTCCATGTACCTTTGTATAAATGTAATTATAAATACCTCCCTAGTTAAGAGGGAGTGTTGAAAAATGTAACTAGTATCGGCTTTCATAATTGTATTGAGTCATGATGCAATGTATTTGTCAAAAGAAAGAAATAAAAAAATTATTATAAAATAAATTGATTTATTAAAGCATGGCTTCATGCTTGGATCAATAGTTCTTAGGTCATACCCTCCATTATAGGCTTCTATGGTTTATGTCAAGTGTCCTTGTCCATGTCATAATGTAAAACACTATTCTTGGGTTTTGTCAATCAAGAAAGAAATTTATTTTTATGTAAATTAGGTCATTTAGGACTCCTCCACCAAGTCTACCTCAACTTGGAAAAGTCAGCCTAATTAGAGAGGCAGAAACCAATATAAAAGAATAGTGACTTGACTCATTTGGAACACATCCACAATAAGTTC
The DNA here is from genome assembly GCA_000404065.3 of Pinus taeda. Lineage (NCBI taxonomy): Eukaryota > Viridiplantae > Streptophyta > Pinopsida > Pinales > Pinaceae > Pinus > Pinus taeda. The sequence continues at coordinate 243,966 of APFE030167666.1, forward strand.
GATATGCAGTTGTTGGAGGCAGAAAAAGGGTGCAAAATTCAAGGAAGAGGAAGGAAACCCTAACGAGGGACAGGAGGTCTTTGTCAAGCATAAGAAGTAAAAATTTCTCTCTCCTTGTCTCAAACATGCGAATTTGTTGGGTTGCTAGAAGGGAAACAATTGCATTACTATAGTTGGGCTAAAATTCTGAAGTATTTTGGGGTCAAAATTAGGATTGTTTCTCGGCTGAAGCTATTGGACAAGAAGAGACTACTAGAATTTGTTGAACCATCTTTGAAGGTTGACTTGGTGGAGGAGGAAGGTCTTTTGGGTCTAAGGTGTTGGTCTATCTCAATTTGATTTACTAGTGGAAGAGTTCAATTAGGTTTTCCCCTATAGAGGGATTTTAGCCCTAACTGAGTACCTACATCTAGTGTTGGTTATCTTCATGTTTTGATTTAATGATTGCTTGATGAAACAAAGATAAAAGAAGAAAAAAAAGATAATATAATAAGACTACAAGAATATCACAAGTAATTATCAATATAAGAGAATATTTTTGCCTTTTCTAATTTTCTAACACTCTAATTGTTCTAATATCATGGATCCATTAACCCACATTTTCTTCTATTCCTTCATCCTACATGGACTATATTTCTACACTTTATTTTGCCTCTACAATATTAATTTCATTTATTGCTACCAAATACATCTACTTCTACTAAGTAACAATTGAGTTCTCAATGTTTATTTGAGCATGGATTCATAGGAGACCTTGGTGATCAAGTTCGGTTATGCTTTGTTAGACTGGACCACATTGAGGCATGCTTGGAGGAATGCTTACAATATAGACAAGGAGTTGAGGTGGATTTGTGATGAGAAGCAAGGAGCTAAGTTAACATATTTAAGAAGCCAAGATAACATGTTAATGAGATAAAAATAAATAAATTAATTATTAATTAATTAAAATATATATAAATAAAATAAAATAAATAATAAATAAAATGTCATAAGGGTAATATATTATTGCGGGGAAGGAGAAGAAGCCATCAGGATGCACTGCCTTCAAAAAAAAGGAAGGGTGAAACAATTGGGTGTGATCCTAATGATATACACTATGAACCAAAGTAAAATAAGTTTCAAAGTTAATTTCCATATGCAAGGACTTTGATGAGATGGAGGAAGGAATGATATGGATGTCTGATGAAGAGCCAAGGATCATTGAGAGTAAAGAAAGGGAAGGGCCCAGGATATAAAATAAATTTCCCAACCCTAACACCAAAAAGAAACCAAGAAAATGACTTCAAGAAATATATAAAAGAAATATAACCAGAGAGGGATGCTTGCCCTATTCAGATAAAGCAACGAATTTAGTGCCAAAGGAACTAAATACTTCATGTTGTTTGAATTATTCTCCAATTTGAACTTCATAATGGCTAGGCGAGGAGGTAGAGGATGCATAGAATCATCATATAGGTGAGAGCGAAATAATATGTATGGCAAGAGGAGTTTGGTAACACCTTCCGTAAACACAATATGTGTTGCATGCCTTACGTTAGGCTTAAAACTTAATATCTGTGACCACCCCATTTTTTCCATTATTCCCTTCATTTGAACCTCCATTTCATATCATTTTATTAGTTTTGTTAAATAAATGGTGTTTAAGGATGAAGTCAAAGGTAAAATCACTTGTAGAAATTATTCTTTTCTTTTTAATTTTTAAATGTTTATAAGGGTTATTCTTGTTACTAATAAAGTTGGAAGGTCCAAACTTGTCAATGTGTGGATTTAGCAACCATAATACTCCACATCATCAAGAAATATTATGACACTTGGAGGTTGATCCATATTTGTTCATTCTAGAAATCAAAGGCAAGATGTACCAAATTAGCGTGTTATGTAGAATATCTTGGGAGTTGCCATCATCTTCTCCAAATGAGCTAAGGATCAATCACCACAATTTAAGAAGTAGAATACACATTGTGGATTGAGGCAATTACATTTCTGTTGTATTATTCTATTTTTAGTATGAAAATTTTGAATTGGCCTTGATTTTGGGAAGCTCGATAAGAAATAATATTTTGTATATAAGTAGATAGATGAAACATAGATAGTTTGGAGAAAAAGAGACTTATATGACATACATACTCTTTTGTATCGAACCTCTGGTTTTTAGTAATACAAGAAGGACTTATGCGAGTTATTATATAATTTTGCAGTAGCATTTCGTAGCTTTAATAACACATACCAGGACGGGCCCCTAGTATGTGCTACTTATGTTTTATTATATGATTTCTTAAGTTTTCATATGGTTGGCTTGATTTTTGTCTATATTCCTATTATGCATATAAGTAATGGGTGTGCTCTGTTTTTCATGTAATTGCTTAGAATTCCTGTAACTATGTGTTAAAATTGCATGTAGTGATCCTATAATCACACATGAATTCCCATAATTATGTGTTAGGATTTCCTGTAGTGATTTTGTACTCACACAAGAATTCATGTAATCGTGTGTAAGAACTTCTGGTAGTGATATTGTAATCATACAGGAATTCCTGCAACAATTATTGGATTTTTTGTAGTGATCATGTAATCCTACAAGACTCTACAGAATTTATGTCAATGAATACTCTGTTTTCTCGAAATACTTTTATTAGGTAGATTTCTTTAGTTTTTATCTAAAGTACTAATACTTTAAAAATAACAGTTAGTACAATGATTTAGTTTGAATTTTAGAATAACATAATTGTTATTTTCTTTGAATTAACTTTTGCTTACATAACCCAGAACACTAATTCTATATAATTGATTTTCAGTATAGTCTTAGTTCATTTTGACCAACAATTAATTCAAAAAAAAGATCTGGTGAGAAATTGTGATGCATCTTGCCTAATCTTTAAATTTTATTACAACAAATTAGAATTGAATTTAAGAACTTGAAAATCAGTGTAAGTTGAATCAACTTTGGAACCTACATGTACATGCTTTATGGGAAGTTTTGCATAGGAAAGTGGTAAGAACCAATTCACACATATAGCATTCCACCTCGAAGTATACCTACCTGGATTGAAAAAATAAGTTTCAATACATTTATCCCACTTTATGACTTGACATTTTGGCACCGTTGTCAGGGAGGTGTAACGAATTGGTGCGTAGGAGTTTAATTTACTTGTTAAAAATGAAAAAATAAAAATAAAAATAGAAATAGAAAATTCCCTTTATTCAATATTACAGTATGAAAATTTTTACTATGGGGGAGTGGTTCTCCCCCTACAAGGTGGAATATAGTTTATATTGTATTTTGGAATGAAGATATGACAGAAGAGGAAAAATTATCTAATATAGGAAGTGACATCAATGGACATAGAATTGGTGGAGGAGGCCGAGGAAATTGAAATGACAATGGAGGAGGAAGTGGACAACCACAAGAAGATAATGATAAGGAAGCAACATTTGGCTTTCCCATTGTGGATATTCTAGGAGCTGAAATTTGAAGGAAGAACATTCCACCATCTGTGTTGCCAACATTCTATGGTAGGATAACTGAAGACCGTAACTCCTTTCTATTTGAATTTGATATTTTATGTCACATTTATGCTTACAATATTGATGCACAGAAATTGCGATTATTTCCTGCAACATTGAAAGGAGTTGTCACTACACTAGTTTATGGGTCTAGGTAAAGGCACTATTGCATACTGGGATGATATGAAGAAACACTTTCTTAATAAATATCAACCCTATTGCAGACCAAGATATTCTCAAGAGAATATTTCTAGAATGGTACAACAATAGGATGGAATCTTAGAAGATTATTTAGAAATATTCTTATATAATTTGCAGAAATCAAAGCAACATTATTTGATTCCTGACACAATTTGTACAATATTCTTAAAAGGCATCTGTGGTGAATATATAGATATACTTAATTTAATGGGTTTTGGTGATATTTCACATCTTTCATTTGATAGAATTAGTGATTTTTGCAGGAAATATTCAAGAGGGAAAGCTAAAACTAGTGCAAGCATCAGAAATCCTCTTTCTAAAGTTACTAAATCAGCTACTAGAGGTGTCAGTAGAGAAGAATTAGGTAACTTGCTGGAGGGTTTTAAGATTAATCTTTTAAATGCTCTTACTTTACAAATAGATGATTTAAAGATTAGGAAAAAGAATAAAGAGCAAGAGTCAGTATTATTTCTATTTTTCACTAAATGTTGGAAAACAAACATCCACTACAGGAATTTCCTCTTGATAATATTCAAATTTGTTTGATTTGTGCAAGTCCACATAAGATTGAGGAATGTCCTATGTTACCTGAGCTAAAAACAACTTACCAAGGAGACTCTTGAAATATAGAATCAATCTACAATATACAATATTACACCCCGGAGACCTTGCCAATCACTCGAAACATGATCCAGGTGGATATTCCTAGCCACCCACCTACTCCACCTTGACCTCCAATTGGTTTTATCTGTTTCCTTATTTATTGCAGCATTACTATTTTTAGCAGTTTTTCAGGTCCTGAACTTATGGAGTAGTTTTGACCCCCTAATCTGTGTTTTCTTGAGGTCTGCGGCAAACCCATAGCCATATGCAAGGGCTTGCCACAAATCCTATAGTACTCGGAGAGATCTTTCCAACAAGGTATTGTACATGCCAAACAGAGATAATATGACCACCAAGTTACGACCCCGAGAAGTTGGCTTCCCAACTAACCCCAACGAGGCCCACAAACTCTTGGCATTCCATCTCTTGGGAGTAGGGTTTTGGTTTTTATGGTTTTCCCTTATTGTTCAATAATAAATAGGCCCTTGAGCCTCATTGTAACATATTTCAGAGGCATGTAGCTAACACATCTCTTCTCAAAGATAAGCTACCATTGCCCGAGCTAGTTTATTTCTATTCTCTTTGTAAGAATATTTCAATATTTGATATTAATGAAATGAAGTGTAATTTTTGTTGCATCTCTATATTTGTGGTTATATATGTAATTCGTTGTGTTCCTGTTTAAGTTTGGATCAGAACAGGTATGTATCAAAATCCTAATCATCAAAATGTTCCTTATTATAATGTTCCTCCAAATACATGGAATGTTCCTATGTCATGGCAGGCATGGCCTCCACAACAAGTCCAAAACCATCCTTATAAATAATGATGGAGGGGATTTCCTTATGTAAATATACCTTCCCGTCCCTATCCTCCACAATTTCTAGCTCCATTAAAAACAATCATATCAACAACCTTAGCCTCCATATCAACAACAACCATATCAATGATATCCACAAATACAACAAAAGCCATAGTTCCCTCTTCAACAACAACCTCAATTAACTCAACCTCAACAGTTACAACTTTCATCCAATCAACCACCCCCAAGACCTACACAATTTCCTTCTCAACTAGTTGCGAATCTAAATAATAAAATAGAAAAACTTGTTTATAATGTTGACTCTGAATCATTCCCTACATATCTTATATCTCTAGTAAAATTACAGGAATTTTTTGTACAATTAGAGGAATATTCAGTAAAATAACAGGAATTTTCTCTACAACTACAAGAAAGTCTAGTAAAATTATAGGAATTCTATATAACAGTAACAGATATTCTTGTAGAATTAAAAGAGATTAATTTGTGATCTGGTAGAGTTATGAACCCAAAATATATAGTAGTAATTGAAGAAAAAAATGAAGAAACTATACATAAAATAGAAAACAGACTCTCTACAAGAGAAATTGAGAACAACAATGAAACAAATTGTCCCTTCACAAGAGCAGCCTCAAACTTTTGGGACAACTCCATTTCCTAAGAGATTGATTTCTACAACACAAGATGTACCAAAAATCATACCTGAATTTCATATTACTGATGAATTGAAATATATTACTATAAAGATCCCCTTAGAGCAATAAAATATATACCAATTTACACCAAAAAAATAAGGGAATTGTGTATTAAAAAAGCTCGAAAGAGAAAATAAGAACCATCAACAATACAAGTTATAGGTAAATTGGTGAGTCTAATGATTAAAGAACTCATTGCGGAAAACTATGTTGATTCATGTATACATGTTATAACAAGAGCAATCAACAATTGTTATATTCCTAATACACTTATTGATTTAGATGTTGCTATAAACGTAATGACAAAAGAAACCATGGATATCCTAAAAATAGACAACATCAGACCAACTCTAACAATGTTAGAATTGACTGATAGATAAAAAAATTAAACTTGAGAGAATTGTAGAAGACGTCATTGTTTCTATTGACCCTTGGGCATATCTAGTTGATTTTATGATCCTTCAACCCAAATCCACATTAGGAGGAAATCCTCTAATTTTGGGAAGACTATGGTTAGCAAATGGTGACGAAATTAAAAACAATATTGTGTACCCCTTGCCAAAACAGAAGAACAATTAAAGAAATTTCATTGGTTTGACGAGAATGAAGTATATCAGCCTTCGTTAACCATTGAACAAGCATTTAATATCAAAGAAAATATTGATGAAAATCAAATTGATCATTTTATTTCTCATCTTGATCTTCTACAATATTTTAGGGGGAAATCATATGGAACATCAGCTACAACAGAAAATTGTGAACCATTGAAAATTCTGCAATTTCTGAACAGACTATTATTCCTGTAAATTCTGAACAAGCTGCAATATTTCAACAGTCTAAAATTCATGTTATCTCTCAAAATTCTAAAATTTCTGTACATTTTGAAATTCCTGTAATTCCTGTAAATTTTCTTGTAAATTCTAAAATTTTGTACATTTTGAACTCCCTGTAATTCCTGTAAATTTTGAGCCAGCTTTGCTAAATACCCTGAATTTGTCTTTGCATTCTCTTTCAGGATAGAATTTTCAAGAAACATGTACTCAGGGTGGCTTAATATCAGCTTATTTATCAGTTTTTCATGTACACTCAATATCAAATCCTTGCAATAAAGTTATTGAAATATCTCCTGGGAAAACTTTAAATACCAATTCTAAATTGGAAAATTTCCGGCAAGATCAATCGATTATGTTATTGCAGAAAAATTCCAAAGCTTTTGCTTGGGAATACAGTGATATGCCAAGAATACATCTTGATATATGCACACATAATATTTACATTCAAGAAAATGTTAGACATGTTAGACAACTGCAAAGAAGAATGAACCATGCATTGAAGAAAATTGTCAAAAAGGAAGTGAAAAACTATTAGATGTAAATTTTATCTACCCTATATCTGACAACCAATCGGTCTCACCCTTGTTTATTGTTCATAAAAGAAATAGTAAATGGAGGGTATGCATAGACTACAGGGAACTTAATAAGGCAACTCTAAAAGGTCATTTTCCTTTACCTTTCATAGATCAAGTCCTGGATAAATTGGTTGGAAAGAGATATTTTTCTTTCCTTGATGGTTTCAATGGCTATAATCAGATAAGAATAGCTTTAGAAGACCAAGACAAAATAATATTTACTTTCCCATGGGGAAACTATGCTTATTAAGTATTACCTTTTGGACTTTGCAATGACCTATTACATTTCAAAGGGAAATCTTAGCTATTTTTGTTGATTTAATTTATGACTGTGTGGAAGTATATATGGATGATTTCATTGTTTACAGAAACACTTTTTAGGAAGCCCTTTATAACCCAGAAAAAAATATTTAAAAGGTGTCAAGAGTCAAATCTTTCTTTAAGCAATGAAAAATGTTTTTTAATGTTTAATGAAGGAGTTGTCCTTGGACATCGTGTATTTTTCTTGGGTATTAAGGTAGATCCATATAAGCTTGAAGTAATTGTTAACTTTCCAATTCCATATTCTCAAAGAGATGTAAGAATATTTTTGGGACATGCGAGGTATTATAGGTGTTTTATTTATAATTAAAAACAAAAACAAAAAACAAAAATTTCCTTGCCATTGTTTAAACTTCTTGCAAAGGATACTGAGTTTTATTTGAATGATGATTGCCAAATGACTTTTGATGTGCTTAAAGAAAAACCTTCTATGACTCTTGTGTCAAGAGGACCTAATTGAATAGTACCTTTACATATATCTACAGATGCTTCTGATTTAGTCACAAGAACGGTTTTAGGGAAAAAATAATAACGAAGAACATATTACATTTACTAAATTAGTAAAAACTTGACTTCCGCTTAAACTAATTACACATTACGGAAAAGGAATTTTTGGCAGTTGTTTATGTAGTTAACAAGTTTTGTCATTAAATTATGGGTTATGAAGTTTTTGTGCATACTAACCATTCTATTATTCGATACCTAATGAAAAAGCAATAGCAAATGGCATAATTACAATATGGTTGCTATTATTACAATAATTAACATCACAGTGCTAGATAGGCCAGGAAGAGAAAATCAGGTAGCATATTTCCTCTCTCAAATCAATAATTCTAGTGAGACCATTCCTATAGTAGATAGCTTTCCGAATGAGAATTTATTTGCAAATTTATTTATAACACCTTGGTTTGCTAACATTGCCAATTATGTGTCTACAGGAAAATTTACACCATAATTTTCATCAAAAGAAAAGCATAAAGTGATCAAACAAAGTGTTAGATACTCCTGGATTCAAGGAGATGTTTTCTATAAGTCTGTAGATGTGTTAGAGAAGATGAGATGTTGGATATCTTGAAAGCATGTCATGGTGAGCCATGTGGTGGACAATTTTCAGATAAAAGGATAGCCTATAAAATTCTCCAACTATGATACTATTGGCCAAGTCTTTTTAAATATGCTATAAATTATGTGAAAAGTTGTGATAGTTGCCAAAGAATGGGTCATCCAGTTGCAATTGATGAAATGCCTCTTCATCCACAAGTTCTTGTTCAACATTTTGAGAAATGGGCCTTAGACTTTGGGGGACCCATTAATCCATCATCAAAGAAGAAGAGATACATCTTAGTTTGTATGGATTCTGTGACAGAGTGGGCAGAGAAAAATCTTTGGTAAAGACTAATCAACAATCAGTAGCGGATTTTCTTTTTGAAGATATTTTTGTTCATTTTGTGGTACCTAGAGAGATATTTATTGATCAGGGGGCTCAATTTACATCAATTCTAGTTGAGTTGATTATGAAGGAATATAAAATTAAACACTAGAAGTCAACTCTTTATCATCCACAGGCCAATGGTCAACTAGAATCTACAAATGAGGTTTTGGAAGGCATCTTAACAAAGATTGTTTGGATTCACTGAACAGATTGGCTAGAAAGGTTTGCTAAGGCCTTATGAGCATATATAACAACATGGAAGAGTACAACCAGTCATACCCCATACGAACTGGTTTATGGAAAACAAGTTTTTTTCCCATTGAACTTCAAGTTAAAACTTTTAAAATTGGAGCAAGATTGGGATTAAACATGTTTGAAACTCAACAACAAAGACTACTATAATTAAATGAATTAGATAAGATGTGATTAGATTCTCTACAGAAAACCACTCTTATACAACAACAGAGAGCTAAGTGGCATGATATATTTATAAAGAAGAAATAATTCAAAGTTGGAGATTGGGCCCTATTATTTGACTCAAGATTTAAAGACTTCAAGAGTAAGTTTACTACTAATTAGTTGGGACCTTATGAAATTAAAATTGTGTTTGAAAATGGTGTGGTAGAAATAAAACCAATCGATGGATCAAAGACTTCATTTATAGTCAATGGCCATATGCTAAAGTTGTATCATCAACAAGTTTCTAGAGATGATTTTGTAACAGCCCCGGGTTAAAATCCCATGTAATAAAGTTAATAAAGGCAAAATAAGACCAAGGTCATGGGACACGTATTCCAAGTTGGATGTTGGAAAAAACATCCTAGTGTGGTTGTTCATTTGGTTTATTATGGCGAAGGAAATTGGCAAAGGCAATGGAAAATGCTTTGAAAAGGAAAAGAGACATTAAATGGAATTTTATTGATGAAAATGATGGAAAATAAGAGAAAATGAAGGTGAAAAGTCACAAGTTGCAAGTGAGAAGGAACATGAAGGATGGAAATTGAAGAAAATAGAGGCCTCGTTGATAAAAAGGCTTCCAAGGATCATTTTATGGACTTTTGACACTTTTTGGATGGATCTCTCTTTTATTCTCTCACTCTCTCATACTCTTGAACACTTAGAGTATTCTTGGAGCATCTAACATTGGAGGAAGGCAAAGGAAGGACAAGAAAGAAAAGGGAAGTAAATATCAAGCAAGGAAGACTTGGATAAAGCAGCTATAGTTAGATTGCTTGCAGCTATCAAGTTGCATGTATGATTTCCTTTCTATTTTCGGCATGCGTGGTACATGCATGTGTGTATTTGGTTCTCTTGTTGTCATTGGCATGGATTTTTCTAGGTGTGACAGTGGTTTTCAGCCTTGCCTTGCAATTTTCGGATAGCCATGGTGTGATGGGTTTCTCTGACATGGTTGAGATGGATTTCTGGATGGTTTGAAACTGAGTGGGGTTGTCTCAAGAAAAATCACAAAGCCTAGGAATCCCTTGATTGGTAATGGCGAGATACATGGTAAATATTGGTTATGAATATATTTGTTGGGCCTAGGAATCCCTTGATCGATAATGGCGGGATACATAGTAAATTCTAGAGGTGAATACCCTCGTTGGGCCTAGGAACCCCTTGACTAGTAATGGCGTGATAGACAGTAATTCCTAGAGGGTGGAGATAGACAACTTCCTCATAGTTTAGGTGGAGAGTTTATAGAGGCATCCATGCTTTTTAGGTCCTATTGATCCCTTGACTAGTATATGGCAAGATTGTGGTAAAGCTTTTAGTTTATGTTTATTGTTTGGGCCTAGGAATCCCTTGGAGAGATACACGATAAATCCTAAGGAAGACTTGATTGCTTTTGTTGTGAGTCCCACATTCATTCTTGGAATATGGCATAGGGGTGATTGCCTAAAAGAAATATTTGGTTCAGCCCAATCTATGGTCGGGTGGTACATGGAAGTTCTTGCTTGATTGGATTTTGCATATGTCAATAAGAGATCTTTCCTCTTGTTGTTTTATGTGTAATTATAATTGTGTATTATGTGGATTTAATGGTTGTTATGTAATTTCTATTATGCTAGTTATAAGCATGGTTAATGACAGATTCTAGTTATGGATCTTAACATGTTTTGATTGGTAAATGAATGGATATTGAATGCATGACCTACTAGATGTTATTACAGCGATTATAAGAAGGTATTAGACCTTCTTGGTGATTTTCAGGTAAGAATCAGACCCGTATGCTCATATATGCATTCATATCATGTAGATTACATGTTCACAATGTGTTTGATGAAATGTCTATCATGGTTAGGCATGGTTAGGTCAAGTCCTTGATTGCATTTTGTGTTAGAAGCTTTGTCTTTGTTTCATTTATCATTTTGGAAAGTTTCATCAAGTTCTGGGCAGTGACCTGGAGTCTAGCCATGAAAAGGTGACACAGATTTTGCAGTTTCAGGCACAGAACTGGCCGAAAACGATTGTAGTCGCACCCTTGCAGTGGTTATCCATGCAACTAGAGGCCTATAGTCACATCGATGTAGGCTTGTGCATGTGATTGGGAGTCCAAATCAATGAAAAGGCAAGTTAACTAAGGGTTTGGACACCTAGAAGGGTGGTTTAGCCCTTGGGGGTCTTGTAGCACCTAAGGAAGGTCAATAATGTTTTTTTTGTGGATTCCACTTCCTTGAGGTGATATAGGAAGTTGAATCATATCATGGTAAGTCTTAGTTACATATTTACCCCAATGGACCGATAAACCTAGGTAATTGTGGGAGGAGGGTGTTACAAAATTTGTTTCAAATTTTCAACAGACGGAGAGGGGCATTGTGGATAAAGGAGTAATTCCCCTCATCCACTAGCATCCTGAATTTGCATTTTTTTAAAAGTGAGCTAACTTTGTTCCTTCTTGTGCCCATTGAACAATGATAAGGACATCTATCAATTTTAGGTTTATTCCTTTATCCGATTTTGATATATTAATAATGGAAAAGGAACCCCCTAGAGTTTTCTTTAAGTTTTTCAAACTCTCTAAAAATGAAAATATCAGCGAGCATCAACCATCTTGGGCTCGAGAAAAATCCACAAGATAGTAACTGATTTTTCTTTAAGTTTTTCAGACTCTTTAAAATTGAAAATATCGGTGAGCATTAATTGTCCTAGGCTCAATAAAAATACACACGATAGTGTCTAAAAGATGTAAATAGTGTGGTTTGATAATAAGTTGTAGCTATTCATAAAGGCCTCCTTCTCTTAGAAACAATGTGACTACTTATTCCTGTAATTTCATAATTAAAATAAACTTTTTTGTACATTCCTATAGTTACAGGCATTTCTGAACATATGCATTCCTATAAAATCATAATAATAAAAAATTCGTATAAAAACCCTTTAATTAAAGGAATCTTTGAGCTTTAATATTTTCAGTTATTTATTGGAAGAGAGACTATTTTTAATAACTGGTTACCCTTGTTAGAGAGTTGTATTAGAAACAATTTACATTAGTATCAGTTATGAAAATTTTGAGCAATATTAGCAAGGAAAACATTGCTTTCCAAACTCTTGTAATTGAAAAATGAATTCTGGAAATAAAGTTCGGATTCCTACAAATTAAGAAGTGATTTCCTATAAAATCAACTTCAAGAGAGAAAAGAAAATTGCAACAAGTAATATTTTATTCCATCATGGTAGCAAGAGTTCAGATATCAACAAAATCATATTTAGTACTCCTCAACAAGGTAATGAAGAAGTATTAATTTATTTACAATTATTTATTAAATTGAGAAGACTTTAAAATAAATTGATTTTATTTTTCTTTAAATACATTCTACACTACTTTCCAAAATTTAACATTATTACCATAACTCATACCCCTCTGTGCAATTATTGCTATCATGAACACCTATCCTTTCTAAAACCATTATTCTGTAATGTCTACTAGGCATTCTGAAATCGTAAATGGTGTCAGCCTATTCCTCATCATGATAATTTTGTTATCGCCAATGATTATAAAAAGTGATATTTGTACTTATAGTTACAAATATCACTTTCACTCTAAATAAAATCATTCTCGTTCTGCATTAAATAACCAATATACGTTTCAAATTTTGAAAATCATGTAAACCCAACATTGTTACTATGTCTCATACCTTGCATACCCAAATTAAGTTTCAGCTTTCTGACCCAGGGACAAAGATCAAGAATGGTGACCACACGGGTGGTATGCACCGAACCTTATGGCATTGCCATCATGGAACCACTTCCAGCCTATAGAACATATTTCCATAGAGCTGGATTACTCTCATTTTTTGAAATATTTCAAGGGCATAATGTTGTAGTTATAGAGCAATTTTCTAAAACGTTCAATGGAGAAACTGCTAAAGTCAGTGACCTCACATTTAGAGTTATGGAGGAAACCCTAGCCAGGGTTACAAGATTAGCACAAAGTGGTGAAAAGTTGTTTAAAGTGCAGAGGATAAAGAAGGAAGCATACAAGCAGTTTCTGAGGAGAGCAAACATAAATGGTCACTACACTGAAGGTGTGCAAAGGCGGTGGCTAAAAGACCCATGATCTGACATAGTGTATTTCCTACATAAATAGGTTACCTGTGAACGAAGGTACAACATCGTTTTCCTTTATCAGATATTATTGTTGGAACATGTTAAAGATCATACAAGAAGGATAAATTTTCCATATTTCATGTATAAAAGTTTACTAAAGATGTCAATCATGGTTCAAAAATGCCAAGGAAATAAGTAAATATGTTTGTATCATCACGGGTTAATTAAATTACTTGTGTTAGATAAACTGATTAGATTAAATCAAACATGGGATGAATTTTTACGGAGGAACCTATTTGGAATTGAAGAGGCAGGGAAATTAACCCAAACCACAATGAGAGACAAATTGAAGGAAATATGCCAGAGGTCAATTGCAAGAAAACTCAGAACCTCAAGGCCAGAAGAAAATTGAAGAAGATAGAGAGGGAGAAAAGGATATACAAGAAAAACCGAGAGAATAGAGTTTACAGGAAAAAAAAAAGGAACAAGAATATCCACCATCCCTAGAGATAATTGGTTCCTCCTTCACTCGTAAGAAGTTGAGAACTAGTTCTAGCATAGCACCAACAGTCGATATCAGGCTTACGAGAGGACAATTTCAATTATTGAGATGGGCCTATGGAGAAGAGTATATCCTGGTAAATTACAACAAATTTCCGAAAAACCCAAAACTAAAGCCCAAATTTTGTCCAAATTTTGTATGAGGAAGACCTCATAGAAATTTAGGCTAAACAACAAAAATAGCAAGACACACATATTGGAGGAGATTATAATGAGGAAGTATACACATATCCAAATCAATCACTTCAACAGAAACAAGAAGAATATATAGAGCAGAGTCAACCACTCCAAAAAAAATAGGGAGAAGGTAAAGAACATTCATCAAAGGAAATTCAAAAACAAGGAAGCCCTGAAAATCTATAGTTGAACATTTTTTTGCATAAATTAAAGAAAAAGAATAAGACTATTAAAAATTTGAAACAGAATTTACATAAAAAAGAGATGGTTAATGAAATGATAAAGTCAGAAAATGATATGTTGAAGGATAGATCTTGTAATAACAAAGAGAAACGCAAAGCCCTCAAAAGGAAATACATAGATATGTATAAGGAAAATCTCCATATTATTCAAATGAACAAAAGGTTAATTGTAAGGATCAAGGGATTAAAATCAAAATTGAAAGAAAGAACTGACATAGTTTGGCCTTCCGATACTAGTCTAAATCTTCTTATTCAAGCAACTCAAGCAATGCAAGACAGCAGAGAGGTAAAATTTTGACCAGGCAAGTAGTGAAATCAAATTTTTGATTGATTTTGGGATGTTGAAAAGAAGACCTCCATTTTGTTGAATAAGGGTCATGCAAAAAGATATGTATGGGGGAAATGTTGGGCTTAAAACTTAATATCTATTACCACCCCATTTTTTCCATTATCCCCTTCATTTGAACCTCCATTTTATATCATTTTACTAGTTTTGTTAAAGAAATGGTGTTTAAAGGATGAATTTAAATGTTTATAAAGGTTATTCTTCTTACTAATAAAGTTGAAAGGTTTAAACTTGTCAACACGGGGATTTGACCACCATAATGTTCCACATCAACAAGAAAGATTCTAACACTTGGAGGTTGATCCATATATATTCATTCTGGAAGTCAAAGGCACGGTGTACCAAATCAATGTGTTATGCAAAATATCTTGGGAGTTGCCATCATCTTCTCTAAACAAGCTAAGGATAAGTCAGCAGGGTTCAAGAAGCAAATTACACATTATGGACTGAGGGAAATTACCTCTCTATTGTATTAGTCTATTTTCAGTATGAAAACACTGAATTGACTCTGATTTTGGATAGATCAATTAAGAAGTAATATTATGTATAAAAGTAGATAGATGAGGGAAATTTCCTTTTTCTTGTATTAGTTTATTTTTAGTATAAAAACGTTAAATTGACCCTGATTTTGGGCAACTCAGTTAAGCATCAATATTGTGTAAAAAAGTAGATAGATGAAACAGAGACATTTTGGAGAGAAAGAGACTTTTAAGACATACATAATCTTTTGTATAGAACCTCTAGTTTTTAATAATAGAAGAAGGATTTATGTGATTTATTATATAATTTTGTAGTAGCATTTCATAGTTTTAATAGTAACACAGACCAGGTGGACCCCCTCATACGTGCTACGTATGTTTTATTATATGATTTCTTAAGTTTTTATATGGTTGGCTTGATTTTTGTCTATAACCCTATGATGTATATAAGAAATGGGTATGCTTCATTTTTCCTGTAATTACTTAGATTTCTTGTAACTGTGTGTTAAAATTGTTTGTAGTGATCCTGAAATCACATTTAAAAAATCCCCTAATTATGTGCCAAAATTTCCTTTAGTGATCCTGTAATCACACAAGAATTCCTGTAATCGTGTGTTAGGACTTGTTGTATTGATCGTGTAATCACACTGGAATTTCTGCAACAATTATTGGATTTCCTATAGTGATCTTGTAATCCTATAGGACTCTACAAAATTTATGTAAATGAATACTTTGTTTTCTTGAAATACTTTTATTAGGTAGATTTCTTTAGTTTTTATCTAAAGTACTAATACTTCAAACCAGCAGTATAATTAGAATTCTATTATGTTTAAAAATAATAGTTAGGAGAGTGATTTAGTTTGCATTTTAGAATAAAAGAATTATTATTATTTTTTAATGAACTTTTGGTTACACATCCTAGAACATTTATTCGATTTAAATCCATTTTCAATACAGTCTTAGTTGATTTTGACCAACAATTAATTCAAACGAAGTATTTGGTGATGAAGTGTGATGCATCTCGCTGAATCTGTAAATTTTATGACAATAAATCATAATTGAATTTAGAACCTAAAAATCAGTGTAAGTTGAATCAACTCTGGGACCTACATGTACATGATTGTTTAGTAGTTTTTCATAGGAAATTGGTAAGAACCAGTTCACACATGTTGTGTTCCACCTCGAAGTTTACCTACCTGGACTAAAAAAATAAGTGTTAAGTCATTTATCCCACTTTATGTATAAAAATATCACATCAGGTTAGCTCAAAACACAACCATCATAGATCAAAATCATAAATCATATGTAACCATGATAAATCATAATCATAGATCACATGTAATCATCATAGACCCAAATCATAAATCACATGCATAATAAAACTAAAATAAAATACAAATATTTATCCTTTAATCAATCCTTAGCTTCTACCTTTGTCCTTATTCTGTATGCACACAAGATGGGTTGCCACACTCGACAAACACCCAATGCCTTCTCCTCACCCATGTGTGCATACACATAGTGTGCATCACACACATACAACCACACACAACATACAACACCATGCAATACTTGCACCTACCTGACATACCACCCATACCCGGTGTACAAGACAACACAATACATACTCATACATCCCGTGTGTACCACAACACAATACATACACCTACACCCAGTGTACAACACAACACAAATACATACACAGATGAAAACACAATGAATACATATGTCATGATACCATGACTACACAATTCACATACATACTACCACATGTACACAACACAACATGTATGACATGCACATAATACTACATGTATACTAGTACCATATGTACAACATGTACATAATACCACCTATACACATCACCACCTGCACAACATATACACATCATCACATGTACATGACACCACTTACACAATGCCACATGTACATCATACCACTTGTACAACGTGTACACAATGCCAAATGTACACAACACCACATGCAAGACATGTACACAACACCACATGCAAGACATGTACATGACACCACATGTACACAACACCATATGCACCACATGTGCATAACACCACATGTACAACATGCACACAACATCATATGCACATAACACTGCATATACAACATGTACATAGCACCCTATATATACCACACTTCATATCCAACATGCGCACAACAGCACATATCCATCATGCGCATAGTACAATATGTACACATCACCGTATATCCAACATGTACATAGCAACATCTCTACCCAGCTCTTCATATGCAACATTCACGTAACACTATTTGTAACACCATGTACCACTTTGGACATAACATTGCATCCACAACATGTACACACACTATATATACACAACACCGCATGTGCACCACATAACAATTCCAACATATACAACATATGCACAACAATAGTACCACACATCCAAAACCACACCGTCTCTACCAAGCAACCTTGCTTCCAATGTCTTATCCATGCTTGTCCCAACATGTCGCAAACCAAACTAGTTCCATTACGCTGATGTATCCCTCAGAGTTACCTGTCATAACATAAACATAGCAATAATACAAGTATACAATATCGATTCATATCCACATGATACTGATGTTGTATATTTCTCATGACTATTCTCCCCACTTGAATCCCCATAACACCAGGAACTTTTTCATGCCATTCACATGCATAAGCAATCATTCCTCCATAAGAATGATCCCTAACAACCCTATCAGACAGTGACATAGATACATATATTAGCATAAAACAATCATGATCCTGTCAGAAAACAACATACATATGTATATAAACATCAGCATAATCATGATCATAACATAATTACCAGATAGCATAGGGTCAAGGTTAAGAGAACTCCCTTTATCTGTGCACACCAAGCACAATATTGAGAACAATTGTTCCCAACATAGCCAAGGCATCTGGCGCCTCATATCCATTTACTTCACCTTTCTTGTTACCTTTCTCATGACTATACTGCCACTGTCCATTTACACCAATGGACAGAACCAATCTTGTTAACACCCCAAGAAACTCTCCTAGGTTGTATCTCGGGGATGCTCGGGAACATTACAAACTCAACAAATTGTTGGAAATGGATGAATGGAAGGAATGATGCATATTCAAGCCAGATAACCACTTCTACTATGCTTAACTCCAGACATGGGTGAACACCGCCAGACTAGAAGGCTTTAGACCACCAATTACTCACAATTTAAGGAATAGGTGAACATGGAGAATACTGACCACACTAGCAGATGCACAGGACCCTGTGATGGCCGGATGCAACAGTAAAGAGGTCTGCAAATCTATTTCTTAATACACAGACAGGATGACAACTCTCCGACATTAAGTAAAAGAAACCTGCATAACACATTCAATAATACCTACAAGATTCTAACACAAAGGTGGGATGACAGCCCCTCGAATGCTAAATGTCAAGAACACATGAAAAATGCATAATAGGCACAACCTAGAACAGAGAAGAAGTGGAAAGTGAGCAATTAACAGCAAAAGAAGCTTGTATTAGCTGAAAATGAAGACCAGATGCTGCTAGTATCACAATAGTTACAGTCTCCAAAAGTTGAACCTTACATCAGGACCAAAACCATCAATCCTATTACACTCTGAGTTCTGGATATATATAGAGGTTGATTACAAAAATATCTGCTATCCTTTGCGTGGAGGGGTCATAATGGACCACCAACCACATTAACTATCTGAGATGAGTCTCTACTACAATCTGTTGCTTTAATGAATACATTTGACATTTTCTGGTACTTGATTGTCCTCCTCTAGCAGGTGAAGTGTTGTATGAATAAATTTCCATAACTACTGAAGGCGTTTAACTGCTCGAGGGTCATCCTTTTCTTCTCGGCCACTCTGCTCTTGAATGCAATTGTTGAAGAGTAATTGCGCTCAGTACAGGTAGTTGGCCACCTTCTTCCTTCGGGAGTGCAGAATGGTTATGGACGTGAATAGTTGGGAAGGATGTAGAAGGGAAATTGGTCATTGGATTACAGAGATGGATGGCAGGGATCTCTTGGCACGGAGCACAGGGCGTAATGGACGAAAAATGATCTTGAACCGTTAGATTTGGTAGATGGATGGCGGAGATCGACTTACAGGAGGTATCGGGGAAAAAATGAATGAACAAACGCGGGTCGTCGGATCACGGTCGGGCAGATCCAACGGCCATCGGGCGGGAGATTAGCGCAGGATATAACACACGGGGACGGGCGAAAAGGGTGGTAAGCGATATCCCCGCACCACTTATCGAAGGAAGGCGGTAAGCATACAGAGGGGCACGATCACACTAGGAGGGCAACACGTGGCCGATGGGACGGGGAAGGAACCGCTTTCCCCGCGGGTTAAAACGCGGGTAGATCAGGGGACTGGGTGGAGCAAATAGCATCGGATTGTGAAGAACATGAACACAGGTGGGAAAAGTCAATAGGGTTTAATGAGCGGGAAAAGCAACGTAGACCGTCAGATCTTAACATGGAAAACCAATGGCCACGATTGAGGCGGAGTGTTTGATTGCACATGTGACGGGGGACGGTGAGCGAAAGGCACACGGTCATGTGCCAGCGGTTATATGATGATTTAAACTCGACGCCCGGGGAGCTTAAGGAAATATGGATTACAAGGGTAAAACGAAGGCAGAGGGGGCTATAAGGGTATACGGAAAATGTAGAATAAGAAGGTAACCAACAGCTTATGAGCACCTTTTTGCAAAAAAAACACCCCGATCAAGCATGTACTTGATCCTCAAACGATGGAAGTATGTAGCAGAGCTAACACTGGCTCCTTCTGGGGATGAGATCCTCCCTGTGAGGTCTCAAGAACCTGCAGATCAATGCCTTTTCGATGAAAATAAAATTAGCAAAATTCCTAGTGTACCATTGGGAATGGAGTCTACTTCGCTCACACTAACTGATAAAACAAAATATTTACAATTTTAAGGCTAAAGACCTTAAACAACATATATTTTCAAAAAACGCCCATTGACTGGGCCATCAAAAATTGCCTCTCCCTCCATACTTTGCAGTATGAAGGTATTGTTCCCTTGAATCTGAGAAATGATGAAAGGGCCTGTCCATAAAGCATCAAACTTCCCATGGTTGCCTTTCTTCTCTTTTAGTGCATCCCACTTCAGGACCAAGTCTCCAACCTGAAAATTATCTGATTTTTTCTTCTTGTCAAAAGCTTCCTTAATCTTTTTCTGATGTGCTGCAACCTTTTCAACCAGTTGTTCTCTAATTTGATGTACCTCTGCTAAATCTATGATCCTTTTTGCCATACCTTCTTCCTCATTATGTTCTTGTTGCAGGAACTTTGCCACAAGGAGAGTAAGCTAAATTGGAAATACTACCTCTGTGCCGTACACCAGCTTAAATGGAGAATTCCCTGTGGATCTCTTAATGGTCACTCTGTCAGCCCAAAGTGCATATTTGAGCTTAGAATCCCAGTTCTTTTTATTGTCCTCCAATAGCTTCTTAATTATCCTTATTAAACTATTGTTGGAAGACTCTGCTAGACCATTACCCTGAGGATAGTATGAGGTGGAATGAACCAATTTAATGCCCATTGAATTGCACATGTCCACCAACTCTTTTGCCCTGAAGGCTGCTGCATTATCTGTGATTAATTTATGTGGACAACCAAATCTGGTGAAGATTTTCTCTGTCAAAAACTTCATGACCACATTATGATCAGCCTTTCTGGTAGGGATTGCTTCAATCCACTTATTGAAATAATCAGTGGCTACTAATATCCATCTATGCTAGCCACTGGAATGTGGATTGGTTTCTCCAATGAAATCCAAGCCCCACTACTAAAAAGGTCCTTTTGTGTGAATTGGTTTTAAGGGCAGGGACTTCAACTGTTGTTTCCCTTCAAATCTTTGGCACCTGTCACAACATTTAACAAATGAAAATACATCGAAAAATAAGGAGGGCCAATAGTACCCTGCTCTGAGAATCTTATGAGTTGTAGTCTTCCAATAATGGTGTCCCCCACACATGCTGGAATGAAACTACTACATAACTTCTATTGACTGTTCTTTGTCCAAACACCTCAAAAGCACTCCAGATGGATCCCTCCAATAGAGCAGATTTTCATTGATGCAATATTTAGCTGTCCTAAGCTTAATTCTTCTGGCTTGACTTGTGCTTGAGCCTAGAGGGATTTCTAGCTTCAGCAAAAATTTAATTATTGCAGAATATCAATCACAAGAAGCTAGATTTTCTGCCACTGACTGCTTTCTCTCTGATTCCGCTATTATTTCTTCTTCTGTTTGACCATTTTCTGAATTCAAGCACATAAGGTTTATGTCCAAAGTTTTGCAATTTTCTTCGGCTAACAACTTGGCAAGGCCCTGACCTCTGACAAGCTTGGTGGGCTTTAGTTCTATATTAAACTCAATTAATTTTGCAATCCATTTAGCCCTTCTTCCATCAGCATTAGGTTGTGTTAAGACGTCTTTTATTGCAATAGAGGGTACATATGCAATTACGTTGGAATAAAGAATATAAACTCTGAAAGCTTTCAAAGATTTGATAAAAGCATATGCCTGTTTTTCAATCATGTCATACCTCAGTTCAGCATCCCTTAATGTCTTGCTGAAAAATGCTACTGGATGCTCTGAACCTTCTTCATCCTCTTGCAATAAAACAGCTGCAATGGTATCATTAGAGGCAAAAGAAAATATATGGAACTCCCTGCTATAATTAGGACTAATTAAAGTAGGAGTCTCCATGATGGCTTTTTTAATAGAATCAAATGATTTTCTTGCTGCATCGGTCCATTTGATCTGTGACCATTTTTTTAACATGGAGGTAATATGCTTCACAAGTTCTGCAAAATTTGGTATAAACCTCCTTACGAAATTAATCTTGCCAAGAAATGACTGAATATCCTTCTTAGATCTCGGGACAGACAAAGTCTATATAGCCTTTATTCTTTCTAGGTCAATCCGGACACCTTCAGCAAAAACAATATGTCCCAATAGCTTGCCTTCTTCTAAAGCAAATTGTGACTTTTTAGGATTGACTGAAATCCCAAACCTTCTGCACTTCAGGAATACTTTCCTCAAATGTTGTAAATGGTCATGATGGTTGCTGGAGTATACTGTTATATCATCAAGGTAGATTAGGATAAATTTATCCTTCTCTCCCACAAATGCTATATCCATAGCTCTCTGAAAGGTGGCTCCAGCATTCATCAATCCAAAAGGCATCTTGGCATACATAAAGGTTCCCCAAGTAGTGGAGAATGCAGTCTTCTCTTGGTCATTTGGGTGTACAGCAATCTGATTAAAGCCTGAAAATCCATCTATGAAAGACATCACTTTGGCTCCTGCGACTTTTTACAGCAAATGCTCCATCTAAGAACATCTCCCAAACTTGACTTTCTTGCTCTTCCTCGGCCTGAACTTTTGGTTTCTTAAGCTGCATTGAGGCCTTATGAGATTCTTCTATTTGGAGAATACATGCTCCAAAATCAGTGACCACAGCATAAATAGGATGATTAGAAAGGTTCTTTTCATCACGGATGATGTATGCCAGTTGTGCTTCTCTGTATAATCTCCTGCTCTCTCCTCCAAAAACTGGGATAGTGGCATAAGATAGATCATTCTGTAATGTCCCACCTAGTCTCTTAATCCATGCTCTGGACAACAGCATGCAAAACTTAGGAGGGACATCTGCTACCACTATGTCCATCACCATGCTCTTCATGGGCAGCTGGGTTAGGGTAATGGCTAAATCTTTTATCAGTCCCAAGCATTTTACTTTCCTTGAATCAAAAGAAAATAAATCATGATACGGTCTAATGATATCAAGGCCTAACTCTTCCATGACAGCTTTTGGCATTAGATTGTGGCTAGCCCCTATGTCTAGCAGGCAATTGTGAAGGACTTTGTTATGAATGGTCAAGGAGACATAAAAATATGGAGAATTATCATCAGCGGGTTCGGTCATAGGGCTCAACACAACTGCATGTTTATCATCTTGCAAATTGACAGAGTCAGTGGAGGTTTGTGTGGCTTTCAGCTCAAGAGCTTCAAGGATAGGCTTTCTAAATACTTCACTCTTTACAAGTTATAGCAGAGGCACAGATATTTTTAACTTCTAGACTTTCGCTTCAAAACTGAAAGGGGAAGGGGACTTATCAGGACCTCTTACCTCTTGAACTCGTGCTTTGAGGATGACAGGATCAGTTGTTGGTCTCTTTTGTTTGGTATTCTGTGAGTCTGTTTGCACAGCAGCTCTTTGGGCAGGATTTTGCTTGACATTATTTGCTTGTGACCTCAGATTATACCTTTGTTGTTCACTAGTCTGCAGAATAGTTTCTTTGTCCCACCTTTGACTGCTTTGTTCCTGTAGCAAAGATTCTTCGTATTCAGCCAATGTCAAGAAGGTAGCACTGCCTTTATCTTCCATGCAGTGAATTTCATCCTCATCTTCAAGTTGTTCCTCCTCCGTGACTACATTTTGGAAAGGGGCTTTAACTTTGTGTTCTTCAATTGGTTCTTTACCCCTGTGTATTATTTGTAACTGCTCATTTGCTCTTCTGTATGGATTTGAATTTCTTGGAGCAAACATGTTCTGCTGCCTTGTTTTTCCTGAGTTCTGCTCAATCTTCAGCTTACATATCTCAGCAGCTAATGACTCTATCATTCTAGTCATTTTATCTAATTTAAGCTCTGGAGATGAAGCAGAGGAAGAAGAAGCCTCACCTCTTTTCCTCCTTCTATCGGCATGACTTTTAAGCTTTTCTGCAGCGATAATACTAGATTCTACTTCTAGAGTTGCATCTTGTATATCAGCTAGAGTAGCACATCTTCTTTCTCTCAATAGTAAGCAGAAATCGTAATCAAAAGCATTGGCATAAGTGAGTTTGGCCGAGGTGGGGGTAGGCTTTACTTCAGCTGGAATCTTACTATACATACGATTAAATCTCTTATTAAAATTAGGCAATGATTCCCCATTTTCCCTCTTCAAGTTACCAAACTCAGTATGGTAATACAGCAAGTCCTTTTTATCT
Source organism: Pinus taeda (assembly GCA_000404065.3). NCBI lineage: Eukaryota > Viridiplantae > Streptophyta > Pinopsida > Pinales > Pinaceae > Pinus > Pinus taeda. The sequence goes on from APFE030167666.1 coordinate 268,361, forward strand.
CCTCAGTGCTTCAAAAATGCATCATCTAAGGCTTCAATATCAGCAATAGATCTAGGGGTCAATTCTCTGGACCATTTTTTGGCCTCTCCATCAAGGCTCTGAACAAAAACTCTCATCCACACAACATTTTCATTAATATCCAAATTATCAGCATAGCTATAAAAAGCCTCAAGGTGTTCTTCAGCAGTTACCCCATCTGTACCAATGAACTTAGGCATGTATTTCTGGTATTCTCCTGCAGGCATAGCATTTAAAGGAACCAGCAAGACTAAGGGTCCATACCTAGCAGCTACAATTCTTTCCATCCTCGTGGGCGCTTGTTGGGCTACCATGACTAGGGTATTTGGAGGGCTACTGGCAGATGGAATAGTGGGAAACAATGAAATGGATGACGAAGATAAGGGAATATGATGGACTATATGGGATGCAACCTTTGGACTGAGATCCAAAGGGGAACTAAATGAACAAGGAGCTGTATGAATCTCTGTAGGAAGTTTCTCACTAGCAACACTAGGCTCTAAATCTTCAAATGATAGCTTCTCTACTATAGCCTCCTCCTGCAGAGATACATGAGATTTCTTAGGCTTACCTGATCCTGATGCTCCTTTCTGCAATGTTTTCTTCGACTTGATAATCTTCTCACGGTCAAGCACTAATTCAGTTGGTGATTTCTGAGGATTTCTCTGGGTATGTCTCACAAACTGAGCCAGAACTTCAATGTGGAGTCACCAAAGGTTGGTCTTCCTCCAGTGGAGTCGCCAGATAGATGATTACAAGCAGAAATGTGCCCAGACCTTGTCTATCATCAAAATCTGGAACTGTGTTGTCTCCCACGGAAGTTGAGCTCCAATCTCCTCTCCCCGGCAACGGCGCCAATTAATGTTAACACCCCAAGAAACTCTCCTAGGTTGTATCTAGGGGATGCTCGGGAACATTACAAACTCAACAAATTGTTGGAAATGGATGAATGGAAGGAATGATGCATATTCAAGCCAAATAACCACTTCTACTCTGCTTAACTCCAGACATGGGTGAACACCCCCAGACTACAAGGCTTTAGACCACCAATTACTCATAATTTAAGGAATAGGTGAACATGGAGAATACTTACCACACTAGCAGATGCACAGGGCCCTGTGATCGCCGGATGTAACCAGTAAAGAGGTCTGCAAATCTGTTTCTTAATACACAGACAGGATGACAGCTCTCCGAAATTAAGTAAAAGAAACCTGCATAACACATTCAATAATACTACAAGATTCTAACACAGAGGTGGGATGACAGCCCCTCGAATGCTAAATGTCAAGAGCACATGAAAAATGCATAACAGGCACAGCCTAGAACAGAGAAGAAGTGGAAAGTGAGCAATTAACATCAAAAGAAGCTTGTATTAGCTGAAAATGAAGACCAGACACTGCTAGTATCACAATAGTTACAGTCTCCAAAAGTTGAACCTTACATCAGGACCAAAACCATCAACCCTATTACACTCTGAGTTCTGGATATATATAGAGGTTGATTACAAAAATATCTGCTATCCTTTGCGTGTAGGGGTCATAATGGACCACCGACCACATTAACTATCTGAGATGAATCTCTGTTACAATCTGTTGCTTTAATGAATACATTTGACATTTTCTGATACTTGATTGTCCTCCTCTAGTAGGTGAAGTGTTGTATGAATAAATTTCCATAACTACTGAAGGCGTTTAACTGCTCGAGGATCGTCCTTTTCTTCTCGGCCACTCTGCTCTTGAATGCAGTTGTTGAAGAGTAATTGCACTTGGTACAGGTAACTGGCCACCTTCTTCCTTTGGGAGTGCAGAATGGTTATGGGCATGAATAGTTGGGAAGGATGTAGAAGGGAAATTGGCCGTTGGATCACAGAGATGGACGGCAGGGATCTCTTGGCATGGAGCGTAGGGTGGAACGGAGGCAAAATGATCTTGAACCGTTAGATTTGGTAGATGGACGGCGGAGATTGACTTACAGGAGGTATCGGGGAAAAAATGAATGAACAAACGCGGGTCGTCGGATCGCGGTCGGGCAGATCCGACGGCCATCGGGCGGGAGATTAGCGTAGGATATAACACACGGGGACGGGCGAAAAGGGTGGTAAGCGGTATCCTCGCACTGCTTATCAGAGGAAGGCAGTAAGCATATAGAGGGGCGTGATCACACTAGGAGAGCGACACATGGCCGATGGGATGGGGAAGGAACCGCTTTCCCCGTGGGTTAAAATGCAGGCAGCTTAGGGGATCGGGTGGAGCGAATAGCGTCGAATTGTGAAGAATACAAACGCCAGTGGGAAAATTCAACGGGGTTTAATGAGCGAGAAAATCAACGTAGACCATTGGATCTTGACGTGGAAAATCAACGGTTATGATTGAGGCGAAGAGTTTGATTGCACATGTTACGAGGGACAGTGGGCGAAAGGCACACGGTCATGTGCCAGCGGTTATATGATGGTTTAAACTCGGTGCCCGGGGAGCTTAAGAAAATATGGATTACAGGGGTAAAACAAAGGTAGAGGGGGCTATAAGGGTATACGGAAAATGTAGAATAAGAAGGTAAACAACAGCTTATGAGCACCTTTTTGCAAAAAAAAACACCCCGATCAAGCCTGTACTTGATCCTCAAATGATGGAAGTATGTAGCAGAGCTAACAAATCCAACCAATTGTCATATTATTACCTTCAACTTCCCTTACTTGTGCATCGAGCTTTATTTGGCTTTCTAGGTTTCATTCATCTCTCCCTGAGCTCCATTAACTTTCCTCTTTCCCAACCAATTCCCAATACTCTCAAACATAAAAGGCAAGAATCAAAAGCAACCAAGAATAAAACCATGAAAACCAATAGCAATACGACACCACAAACAAAGCGATATGGCCATACACCAAACGTAAACAAAGCCACAATCAAGCACAACAAATCACAAAAGACTGAAAGCATGAAACTAACAATAGACACCATGACTTAATCCCATGTTTCCCAAGGAAAGCTTAACCTGAGCCTTCTTCAAGATTTCATGGCAACATATTTTTCCATACAACTCCCTACATCACCCTACCATAAACACATAATTGTCAGTGTATAAATAAATATAACAGTACACCAGTTACTTTATCTTGTTATGCCAAGCACGTTGCCTTGTACCTAAACACATATCTGCCATGTCTCAAGGGACTCCAATTCCATTGACATATCTAGCTATAACTAGACACCCATTGTTATACCTATCAAATACATGTCCATGAATATAACACATATCCACATAATTTCAGACAAGATTATGGTTAAGAATACTTTGTGTATGCAAAGAACTCATTCGTTTGGAATTTTGGTTTCCAAACATATCCAAAGGAATCCTCACCCAATTCCCTTCTTTACCTTTTGTTGTGGCCACAACCACCACCCTATTAAAACCTACCCTAGTAGCAATTTTGAATGGGTACCCCAGAAGTTTGATCTTTCACCTCTTTGAATGATCTGTTTTATCCCAGGAATTTTAACTCTTTGCTGAGTCAAATCTTCAATTCCTAATGGTTAAGCCCCCCTTAATAATCTTTGTCTCATGATTCATTCATAACCCTTTCTAGCCCTTCATTCATTTCCCTCATCGGGACTTTTCAATCCCCATAAACCTTCATGGTTCTCTATGCCCACGCATATAACCAACCCCCACTCTCTATTATGGTTCTCTTTAGATTCAACCCATGAAACCTTCTATCACATCTTTATTCCCATTATAACTCTTTATAATAGGAATGCTTCGCAAAACATGCACAACTTACCCTTTTTTCACTTATAGAAATCAACGTTGACACACAACGAGTACCATGAGGCACCAGACCCAACGGCATTATTAACCATAATATATATATTTCAGGCTCGGAGCCCCATCACATATCGCAATCAGCGGGGTCCCAGGGCTTGTATATAACGTGCACCGCGATCTACCCGACCCGATGGCATTATTAACCAACAATATATATATATATATATATATATATATATATATATAATATATATATATAATATATATATAATTTCGAGTCCGAAGCCCCATCGCATATCGCAATTGGCTGGGTCCGGGGCTTATATATAAGGCACACCACTATGTACCGGACCCGACGATAACTTTAGACCCGGGTGCATAATATTTCAAGTCCGGCCTTATGGTCGGTCGCAGGTTTTCCCGTATATTCTCATGTATTGCGATAATATGATGTGGTCGGGGTTTTCAAAGGGAAATCTTATGTGGCAGACCCAAGGGGATTATGAACTGCGGCATATATATATTTCAAGTCCAGCCAATCGCAAGTCGCAATCGACAGATCCCAAAGCTTAAACACATAGTGCAATGCAATTCGATAGTGTTTCGCAGACCCGATAAGGTATGGGTTCCCATCTATAATATTTCAAGTCCGGATTTCGAATCTGGTTCTGTGTTATGCAACGATTTTCAATGTATATCGGATTTATGCTTTCCAAACTTCATTAATGCATGAATTAAAACCAAGGGCCGATTCTTTCACACTTGTTCCTTTGATGTTATAAACATTTTAATGAAGGCAAGATTTGTGTTTTTAAGCATTTCTATCATATTTTCATAAGCATCGCTGATGTTGGTTATCTTTGCAGGCGAGGACCGAGAGAAGCCAAGCGAGGTCGAAGAACGAATGCATAAGCATCAAGTATGGCTTCGGGTTGTGTTCTATCTTAAGATCCGGCTTTAGGCGATGGAAGTCATGTTTCCACGTGTTACCTGTGTGTTCTGAAGGTTATGCGGTCTCAGGCCTTATCATGAAGAATTGACACACATACCTCTTCCTTTTAATCGGCATCTATTCATTTCCCCAGGAAATGAAATGCTCCAGCAGATGTGGCCTTTACGGGTCAGTCGTTTCACCAATCGATTGGAAGCCTGTATATTTTAATTTGTATATTGAGAAGAGGAGGGAGATGAAAAGTCAGGGGAATACCAAAGGTCAGTTGCTTCTGCATAAGTATTACCTCCGGAGATGAGGGGAGGGCTTTTTTGGGCAGAAAAACTTTTGATTTATTGTGAATAAAGAAGACAGTTTGGGTCAAGAAGGACACTTTTGTTTCAGATTCATTTTTCTCTACTTTCATGCGTTGAGAATCAGAGGGTTGTTGCTGGCATAAAGATAAATGTGTTTTGCTTTGTGCATATTGATAACATATAGTTAATGGTTATTCCTGGTTATTCGAATATAATTCAATAGCATGTTTAACTCATGAAAGGTTGTTGATTCTAAACTTTGTTAAACGTCGATTGCAAGTGTTATTTGTATTGAAAGGAATGTGTATTCCTGTATAAGTAATTAGATTGCAATTATGATTTAATACAGCCTTGTCTTATGTGAACCAGTTATTGATTCATTTGGACTTGGAATCTATATATGATGTTTAACCTCTTTTGTTATGCTCCTTCAGGATAGATTAGGATAGTTAGGACTAGCATAAGTAGTGAGAAGTAGTGTAGATAGGATTTGTTACATATAGGTTAGCTATTTCTTTTGTTGATTTAATTGAAGTCTTCCTCCAAGAAGCAATCTCTCAACACCTTTAATAGTTTACAGGATCCTTTAAAACTCGTTGGAGCTAGCCACCCCAAACGAAAGCAGATCTAATTGGGGTCTGTGATCAGGTTAGTTCCCCTTGTTGGTATAGAGAAAATTTGCCATGTCAACAAATTGGCACTAGAAGGAGGGCCTGAACCGCCGTCCACAACTTTTTATGATTTCATCTATAAATGTCATGCATGGATTCGAAAAGATTAATGCATGGATCATAAAGGTCGAAAAGATCCCTCCTCCCATTTGGAAATGTCAGGCCAGGAGTAACTCCAGAAAACTAATTCGTTTATTCATTTAGCTAGCTATCTATTATATACATGAATGTGATTGTTCAGTTCATCTTCTCGATGATTGTTCACATTCAATTCCCCCAATCACTGAGGATTAGGTGTCAACAATCCCCCCCTTAATCTGAAGGGATGTTGGTGAGTCCAAGCATCGTTCTGAATCTTTCAAGCTTTTCTCTTCCAATCGCTTTGGTGAAGATGTCTGCAATTTGCTCATTTGTGGAACAATGGCGGAGATGGATTGTTTTGGCCTCAACATGATGTCGGATCAAATGATATTTAGTATTGATATGCTTTGTACGATCATGAAACTTTGGTTCTTGGCCAACTTTATTGCAGAGGTGTTGTCAATCATGAGTGGAGTTGATTGTACTTGTTTTACCTGCAAATCTTCAAGAATTTTTTTGAGCCACACAATTTCTTTTGTTGCTTCAGCTGCTGCCACGTATTCTGCTTCTGTTGTGGAATCTGCTGGAACTGATTGTTTGCGTGATCTCCAAGAGACAGCTCCTGATCCAAGACTCATAGCATATCCTGAAGTAGATACTCCAGTTTCTTTGTCTCCATCGAAGTCTGAATCAGAGTATCCAATCAAGCTGAAGTCATTCACCTGTGTATACTTGATTCCAAGGCCTTGAGTTCCCTTCAATACCTTAGAACTCTTTTTACAGCAGACCAATGTCCCTCACAAGGCTTTTGCATAAACTTGGAGAGGATTCCAACAGCAAATGAAATGTCTGGTCTGGTGAGGTAGATGAGACTTCCTACAAGTTGTCTATACTTTGTTGCATCCTCAAATTCCTTTCCTTCAATAGATGTGAGCTTTAAGTTTTGTTCCATTGGAGTAGAAAGAGGATTGCACTCTGTCATGCCAAATCTGTTTAACAAATCTCCAATGTATTTCTTTTGAGAAAGAAATATGGATTTTGGATGTTGGGTTACTTCAATGCCAAGATAGTAATGAACATAGCCCAAATCAGTCATTTCAAAACTTTTTCCTAATTCTTTCTTTATGGATGCAATATAACTTTCATTGTTCCCTGTCATTAAAAGATCATCTACATATACCACAAGATATACAACTGTTTTGCCAACTTTCTTGACAAATAAAGTTGCATCATCAAGATCAAAATGATTGAAGTTGAGTTTCAGAAGATGCTCAGTTAGCTTTTCATACCAGGCTCGTGGTGCTTGTTTGAGGCCATACAAGGACTTCACAAGTTTGCATACTTTATGTTCATGTCCTTTCACAGCAAATCCTTCAGGCTGGGACATAAAAACATTTTCTTTTAGATCTCCATTCAAGAAGGCAGTTTTTACATCCATTTGATGGACTTTCCAACCGTCTGAGCTGCTAGTGCAAAGAGTGTCCGGATGGTGGCCCATTTTGCTGTGGGAGCAAAAGTTTCCTTATAATCGACCCCTTCCTTCTATGCAAAACTTTTTGCCACAAGCCTAGCTTTGTGCTTGTCAAGTGAGCCATCAGCTTTGAACTTGTTCTTGTAGACCCACTTGCAGCCAATTGGTTTGGTTCCAAATGGAGGATCAACTAGCTTCCAAGTGTCGTTCTTTATGAGGGCATCATGCTCCTTTTGCATTGCTCCTTTCCATTCATAATGAGAAGCAGCTTCTTTAAAGGAAGTTGGTTCAAAATCTGTAGACAAGTTCAATTCACAATCATAAGAAACATCCATATCAACAAGTGAATTAGAGTCATCTACATCACCTCCATTTTGTCGGTTTGCATTTCTAGTTCCTGTCTTTCCAACCTCATCAGGGTGAACACTTTCAAGTGTCTTTGTCAGCCACTTTGGGGGACCTTTATGAGATGGGCTAGGCTGCTCCGTTGATTGAGTTGGGACTGAATCAAGATTGAGTCTCCTAATTCTATCAATTACATCACTTAAAGCATCATCCGTTGTTGGAGTTTCATGCGGGGGGGAGTGCTCTTCAGAAGAAGATTCCTCATGTTGATCTAGTATAGGAATCCCCCCTTCAAGATGTGGAATCTGATTATCAAATTCTTGAAATGATTTTGTTTTTTCAAATCTATCCAAGCGATCAAGTTGTCGCTCAACAACATTGTCAGTTTTGGATGATTCAAGAAAACTTACATCTCTAGATACAACAAACTTCTTATTGACTTCATCATAGAGACGGTATGCTTTGGAGGTGTTTGAATATCCCAGGAAGATACACTTGTGACTTCTAGCACCAAGTTTGTTTCTATGTACCTTTGGTATCAAAGCATAACAGGTGGAACCAAAGACCCTGAGATGCTTTATCGAAGGAACATGTTCATACCACATTTCATATGTAGTCTTGTTTCTTATAGCATTAGATGGACATCTATTCTTTATATATGCAGTACATAGAACAACATCAGCCCAAAACATTATCTTTACATTTTTGAAGAAGAGCATGGATCGTACCATATTTAAGATTGTTCTATTCATTCTTTTAGCTACACCATTCTGTTGGGGATTATAAGGCACAGTTGTTTGATGTTTGATCCCATGTTGGCGAAGATATTTTTCAAATTCATTTGATGTATATTCTTTTCCATTATCATTGCGAATAGACCCAATATGAGATTGTGCATCATTTTCAATCCATTTATGAAAATTCTTGAATGTTAGGAAAGCATCAGATTTGTTCTTCAATAAATAAACCCAACACATTCTGGTGTAGTCATCAATAAATGTCATGATATATTTATTTCCATTTGCAGAAGGAACAGGCATTGGACCACATAAATCTGAATGAATAAGTTCAAGCTTCCTATGTGCTCTTGAATGTGAGTCATGAAATGACTGTTTGTTATGCTTTCCTAGAATGCAAGCATCACATTGCTTAAGTTTTCTAGGAATTGTAGGCAAACCAGCCACACCATTTTTCTTCAATAAACGGAGACTGTCATAGTTTAAATGTCCAAACCTAGCATGCCATAATAAACTTGATGGAAGTGTACCTTCTTCATGATGAGTAATATATGAGAAATGTTGTTTATGAGCAGATGTTCCTTGCAGTTTGAGAAGTCTTCTTCTTCTATTCCCCTCATGACAAGTGAGTAATCAGATGATTTTCTCACCTCAAGCTTGCCATCAAACATATGAATGGAGTGACCTTGCTGGCGGATGTGGACCGAGGACAACAAGTTTCTCTTTAGCTGTGGGAGATATAAAACATGATCAAGAAGAAAGTCTGGGAGACCAGGCAGTTTAAGCCTGATTGTGCCAAGCCCTGATTGCTTGATTTTTGACTGATCTGCAAAGTAAACTACTCCATCAACATTGTCAGTGAAATCTTCAAAAAAGTCTTTTCTATGAGTCATGTGACAGGTTGCTCCTGAATCAAGCAGCCAATCATTTTTCCAGGAAGCAAGTGAAGTGTTAAACAAAGCTTCATTTATTCCAATGTTACATTGTGCCTCAATATAGTGAGCAGATTGGATTCAGGTGCTTTACCTTTGTCTGTATCATCAGTTTTACCTTTCTGTTGGTTTCTTTTCTGCTCAATTTTGTCCCATGGTAGCTTGCATGTAGAGGCATCTTGTGATCCATTTCTTTTGCAGCGTATACAGTGCAAATCTGCCTTTTCTCCTTGAGAATGTCAGCCCCCCCACCCCCCGCCTCTGAAATATCTTCCTCTTCCTCTTCGACCACCTCTTCCTCTTGTAGAATCTTGAGCAGGATGCTTTTCTTTATGAGCAAGGCACACAGCCTCTTCAAAAGATTCTGGGGTTGTCTTCTTTCCAAAAGCTTTCTCTCTTTCAGCAAACTTTTTCACAAGAGAGTCAAAGGTTATATCTTTGAGATTTCCATTTGCTTGCAATGACTCAAGATAATTGGAGTAAGTAGGATAAAATGCCTCGAGAAAAGCAATAAGAGGAATATCCAATTCAACCTTAGTGGATTTGATATCATGCATTATAGACTCTACTTCAGACGCAAGAGCAAAAGGATCATTATTTTGCAGTTCAAGAGTGAAGAGTTTAATCATGAGTTGAATAACTTCAAGTGCAGAATGTGAGTCATAGAGTTCTTTCAACTTTTGTAAGGCTTCAAAGGCAGTTGAATATGACGAAATATGGCGACTCACCTCTTCATTTACAGATTTTGCGATTAATGCATAAGCTTTGTTGTTCTTGTTTTCCCAAATGACGAGCTCTTTGTCTGAGGTAGGTTGTACTGGTTCATTGTCTCCATCTCCGATACACACTCCTTTCCACAACTCATTGAAAATGAGGGTGTGTTTTATCATTCGGGACCATTTAGGATAGTTTTCATTGCCAGTGAGAACTATTCCCACCATGGATATGATTGAATGCATACTGTAAAAAAATACTTCTGCTGGAAAAAAATGTGCTTTTGATGTAAAAAAAAGCGTGCCTTCGATTTTTTATTTTTTTTTTTTTTTTGTTAGCAAAAGCTCAACCCATATGGTTATTGTAGCAGCATTCGACATTTTCTAAAAGCTGCAATCTTATTCAACACTGCCTTTTGGAGAACACCCAACAACACATTCATGCAAACATAATCTGATACATGTTTCATAAGTTATAAAAATCTACCAAGCACTATGACCACTGCAACACGAAGATGTAAGGCCCTCATCAACCAAAACTAGAAGGAGCATATAATTGTAAAATAAAGGCTCAAAATTGAAATACTACTCCTCCGCGTAGTTACTCGAGCCAGAACTACAAAGAGATTAAATGTGTCAAGTATTCTTTTGTTGCAGTCAACGCTTCACAAATCCTTTCAATTGTCACTGGAAAAAGAAGCCACCAACACCATCCTACAGTTACATCAATAGAAGAACGCAAACTTAATAAGGTGCACTCAAATATTTGTAAGTAACCTGTTAAATCAAAAAATGCTCGACAAATTTCAATTGTCCAAAACGCAATTTGAATTGAACGGTCTATCTATCCAATCGAATTCTAAACGAGATTACAGACTTGCATCATTGAAATGGATATTGATGAATTGAGGGAAGCATATTCATAGAGAAATAGTGCGTAAGGCATATTCTTGGCCTCTCTGGGTTTAGCGGAAATCGATCTCGGCACATCGTTGGCATATTCCCTAAGTGACAGATAACAGAAGAGCCATGGTTTGCACGGTACAAAGAAACTTCAACGCATACCAAATGAACCACACGTTGACTTCAATGCAGGTCTGAGCACTATTACACACATTGCACAAGTCTCCAGGCAACTTTCAATGGAAAACCATTACTCAATGTTTCTCACGGTCAAATATTCACACAGTCATTCACATGCTGGTCTCATATGAAATGTAGGAAAGCTCTATGCAAATCAGAAGTTATCAGTGTGAATACCATAACAGAATAGTGTGAATACCATATTAGAACAACATTATCAGAACAGCGTGAATACCATATCAGAACAACGTGAATACAATATTAAACCAGTGTTAATACAATAGCATTCAACTTATGGCATTAACTTCAACGTATAGCCAAAAACTTCGACAGATTTCCAAAGAAACTTCAACGCATAGCCATACCAGTGTAAATACCATGATTGCAAGTCGTCCAACTGATCTCAAGGGCATTCAACTCAGCGATTCAGAGGATTTTCAGGTCTGAGGCTGTCAAATCAGAGAATTAAGAGTTAATTATGGCAGATAGAGCACATAGGGGGTAGTGGACAGTGGACAGACAGTAGTAGGCAGTATTGAGTTACAACTATTTTGGAAACTTGGCTCTAATACCATGTCAGGCTAGGTAGTAAATCCATAAGGCAAAAAGGATTCGTGTGTTATATTTCATCAGATAGGTCTTCATTATATACATGAGGGAGGGACTGTTCAGTTCATCTCCCGATGACTATTCATATTTCTAATTTATCTATTTACATAAATTCACCCAATCACAAGGATTAGGTGTCAACAGGTCTATTGATTCTCCTAATACTAAAAAAAGGAACAGAAAAAAAAGGCTTATTATAGGGAGAATGACCAAACTCTGCTACATATGAGCTCAATTATTACACCTCTATCCTTAATCATATCTCTATCCTCAGGATATAAATAAAAAAAGGAATGAATATTAGCTAGAAAGAGGAAAAAGACTACTTTCTTAACACAAATTCATTAGACAAAAATCACAAATGCACAAGCTAAGCATGGATCCATTGATTCCTTCAACATCAGGTGAAACAGATAATGGAGAGAGAGTACAAGAATAACTTGCATTATTTTAATTAGTTTCATCGATGAAACAATTCCTTGGTCCTTATTAAAAAATAAACTCATTGTTCATATGATACAATAGAAGATCTAGGGTTGAGGATATAAAGTTGTAATCCCCAAGCAACCATTTTTATTACAACTAGCACACCAAAGGGGACTATAAAACCTCAAGACTAAACCTAATTAGGTCCCTTTACAAATTTCAGTACTCAAATTATGTCTATATAAAGAGGAGAATAATGAGAGAAGAAAAAAGGATGGCACCAATATCACAAATCAATTTTAGAAATCAACTACTCAAAATCCCAACAACATAACAATGAAAAACTCTTGATGTTTATGCCACTTTTGTGTTAATGCAACTTCCCCTTTTATAGACTTTGTTTTTCTAAAATGAAATACTAGATATGTTATAAGTTCACAAAGGTGGAATTTGGGTTGTCAATTAGTTCTTTAATTTTCATTGTTGAAGTCAGAGAAACCATACTAGGATGGCATGACACAAAATGGTTGTTTGTCTACTTTTGTCCCTTTTTACGTTAAGACAACCCCATTTTAGCGACGAGATTCATGTTTATTTTGGTATTGAAGGCTATTAAGAGTGGACGATGGTCATCCTTGAATTTTGCAATTATCACAAATAGGCTTTGATAATTACCCCTATTACTTTGTTAATGAAATCTACAAACCATCCTTACTCTCATGGTTTTCAATACTTATTTTCCATATGTAACAGAGTGGTGGTTTAATGACAGAAGCATGAATATTCACCATAAAGAATTTTGGTGAATCCTAATTTTAAGTGTTCTGGAAGAGCCACGCAACAAGCTCTCATTATTGTGCACATATCGTTATGGGGCCCCTTAGGTGAACCTTTTGATGGGGAAATGTGATAGGCTGTTATTAGCTATAAATATCTTGATTCCTTAGGGGAAAATATCTCATTGATTTAATGTGAACCATTGATATAAATCGATGAGGAATATCTAATCTATTTGTAACATCACATTTTGATATGTAAACTATTGTTGATATTCTACTAGAATAGTTCATCACAAAATATCTTGCATTATTACGAAAATATTTGATCATGCAAACTATTTCCTTAGATCCCAAATTAGTTGTTACTAGCTTACTTCTTAACTCTATGAAATATCTAAAATAAAAATGAAAGAAAAAAGAAAATGAACAAACCATTAATATAATATACACATGAAGTATCATGGGAAATCAAAAAATAAGAGAAAACCTAGCTAAATGTGTTCCCTATCCTTTGTTCTCTTTTCTTCAATTATCACATGCAAATACAAAGAAAGGGGCACTCACTATGGAGTTGTATATGATAGTGTGGTTTGATGGCTACTATAGAATCCACTTCCTTTATTATGCTCCTAAATCCCACTCTTAAATGCTCCACTCAGCTATGGAACAAGCACAATGACACAAAACGAAGCATCCTTTCTTTCTAGTGGAATATTATTTAACATAGCTTGATATTTCTCTAAGGTTATTGTTTTTTCATCCTCAACCCTCATTTACTGATAATGTTTTGGGCCTTCTAGAATCTTCATGAAAGCATGCATGTGGTCAGGCCCATAACTATGAATAATGGGGTTTGATGTGGTTTCCACTCATACCATGGTGGTCAATAATATAGGTCAACTAATAGGTGGTTTAACTCTTGCATACAATCCCCAATTAAGATTAGCTTCACACCATTAGAAAGGTCTATATTTGTAGAACACCATTGAGGGGATGGAAGCTATGCTCACAATTTTTTTACCCCAAAATTTCTCATTTGATGCCTCAAAAGGACTTTGGAAATATCTAGACCCCAATTCTCCAAACTGGGACCCATGAATAAAATGGTTGTTACAAGCTAATTTCTTTAATTTTTCCACCAAGAAGCCTACCCAGATAGAGCATAACTTTTTCACAAATGACTATTTAGACCCCCTAGATACTTGAGAATTACATATGGGATCTTGGCAAAGATACCCAACATGATCATCATTTCCCTAAATTTGGTGGTGTACTCTTGCACTCTCTATGATTGATCGCCAGTTTTACTCCTTTTTTATGCATAAAAACTCACTCTTTTCTCCAAATACATGTCCATTTTTTCCTTCTTTCCATTAGTTTTTTCCTTATTATTACTTTTCCAAAGGTATATATTTTCCATTTGCTTTCTTACTATCCTTTTATGGTTAGAGTTAAAGCATTTTTCATTATTTTTTAAATTAATACTATGAGAATAATCATTAGTTCCATGTCAACATGAGTTAGTGAAGGTAATGCTTTCTACACTTATGTAATGGGATCAACCTTTAAACCCTACAATATAATTTGTAAATTGTGTTTCTCTTGAATCAAGGGAATTTTAATATACATATTAATGAAAATATGTACAACTGTAGGATTTTGAATACTATTATGAAGGGATCCATTGTGAAGAAGGTTTGATGGCATACATGGCTGCAAGAATATCATTGAACCCATTAGAATTTTTGCACCAGTGTTCTCAAGGTTCAATTCCACATGATGCTACATATCAAAGAAGACATCGGGTTTCATCATCTCATAAATGCATATCTATGATAACACATGAAGGAACCCGTGACCACATGTTGCAACCAAATATTTGAAAGGACACAGAGGGGTTTTGAAGACATAGTTAGTTGGGGATTGTATAGATGGGTAGTTGTTAAAACTAATTGCACCACATAGCTAATCAAAGGATTATTATTGTTGAAAATAGCAACAAGAAATGTTATAAATAGCATTTCAGGTACCAGTGTTGGATATAGCAACAAGGAATGATAAAATAGAAATGCTAAAATTAGCATTGCTATAAATAGCATTTCGGGATACATTCCAATTTTGTTAGTCCATGAACTAAAATTGAGAAGTAAAATTCGAATTTGATCTTAGCGGTTGTTTGTAAAATAATTAATTTATTCATCTTGAGTTAATTAATTGTAGAAAATCAAACATGAAGTCTATGTGAAGACATGCAACAGTTTCTCCATTGATTGAGGAAGTTGTCCCTTTATTAAAGGAGATCAAGGTGAGTTGTACTTTGAGTTGTAATTAGTTAGCTTAGTTAACTGAGTTAAGTCCAGTTGGATTAGTTCAAACAGTTTGTTGAATTGATTGTGAGTTCAGTTAGTTAATGCATTCATGCATGTAACTAGTGTACTTCAGATAACTGAATATTCTCTCATAAATAACTCATGCATGTCAGTTCAGTCAGAGACCCAGTTGAGATCAGAGGATGGGACAACGTACTATCAATTGGAGGAATTTTCCTATATAGGAAACTCATCCATGCAGAAGGAATTATCTCCTTCAGGATTGCGCAGTTATTTTAGCGGTCAGTGTTGTGTGTGAGGTGAGAATCACACATGTTCTAGCTGGAGGATCTAGGAGAAACTGCGCAAGGAAATAGGAGGCTTGGAGGATTGAAGGAAGGCACAGGTGTTGTCTATTCTGTCTATGAGTAGTAGTTAGGGACTGTACTGAGAGCTGGATAGCTTGTGAGCTAAATCTTTGTGTAATCCGGACATATTTCCACTTGTATGATAATACAGAGAACGGGGTTTTTAGCTAAGGCTTTCCCTAGAGTATTCTTTTGTGTTTCATGTGTATGATTTCTTCTTCTCTATTATATTTGTTTTGATTGATCTAGCTCAAATTTATTATCTTTCGCAAAGTTTGATTGTAGAAGTAGATCTAGTATTTTGCTTTAGTATATTGCATTATCAGGTGATCTACAGTGGGAATTTCTAAAATTATAGCTCTGCTAGTTATATGTTTGTTTGAACTAGTATTTAACTTTCAAGGTCATGTTTCTCCATTCATGGAGTAGGTATGCCCCCTTGTTATGTGTATATGCGTGTGTAATTGCCTCAGAGGAGAACGATATACATTTTTCTTAAGATTATGTTGAAGACTTTTTCTCTATAATTTTGGTTCTATAAACTCAATAGGTCACTTGTATTTCATGTGTGGAATTCCAACATGATAATATTATGGTGATCTTGCAATACTAATCACAAGTTGGGCCTTGAGTAGGGCTCACTTGAGATAAATGACTTTAATTATCTTTGTGCCTGAATATTTAGTTTCAATAAGTTAGCCTTTGGTTTCAATTTCTTAGTCATCCTTTATATTTTTTTAATTTTCATATATGTTTTAATTTTAGTTTTCAAATAATTGACATGTTGTAGAACTAGTTTCTATGTAATTAGCATTATAGGATCAACTTGTTCTTAGCTAGTACTCAGTATACAAAGTGATATGTTGAGTTATGAATGTGATTTTCGAAGGCTATAACATATTAAGTATCATCAACTAGGTCAAATATTAAGAATATTATTGATTATTTTTTCTACAAAATTATGTTATAGTGTAGACTATGATCTTAAACTATTATTTACTCGCATTGTGTGAAGTACATTAGATCATACAATAATGGTTATTGGTCAAGAAAAAATCATTTTTCTGGGTATAATACACTACGTTCCTATTAAGTTCAAACAAATTATGGGTTTATAAACTAAGTATTGTGTCCATCTGACCCCGCCTTCATTTTAGGAGAAACACAAAAGAACGCCATCACTTTTGGAGTCATTGCTAGGGAGGCACTCAAAGAATGAGGACATGTATCTTATATTGATTTTTCTTTAGGATGTATAACGGATCAAAGAAAACCTTAGGGAATTGTTGACTACCCTTTTGATAACCTTCGTACAAGTTTTTGTGCACCATCTCATACTAGAATGCATGACTAGAGGAGTCAAGAATACTTAGGGACATGGTGCAAGATTGGCCGCTTGTAACAATATGAAAAGGAAAACTAGGAGGACAAGTGACCCATCCTAAAGATCCACCATAAAAATTAGTGTCTAACATTCCAAAATACCCCTCTAAGATTAAATCTACAACCCATATGACAATAGGATCTCCTATTTCCAAAATTGTTCTAAATCAAGGGCCATTAAAAAACTCCATCGAGGAGCCTGAAAATTCAGCAGACACAAATAGATATTCAATGTAATGGGGACCTAAGTTTCTTGATATGGTTGAGGAGGTGGAAGGACCAAAGCAAAAGGACCCCATTACATTTGAGTTTCCTATTTAGTACTGACAGCATGACCCAAATAAAAATCATTCCACCCTTTACCCTGCCCAATTTTCAAGGCATGGATAGTGAGGCTCCTGATACTTTCCTTTTCGAATTTGATGTCTTATGTCAGAGTCATGATTACTCCACAGATACTTGGCGATGCCATGCAATCTAACAATCTCATTTATGAATATTTGTGCTATATCACTAGTGGAATTGGTTGATTTGAATGCTACAAAATGAGTTATCTTACTGAGTTTATCCACCACCACCATGATTGCATCTTCTTTTTATCTATTTTTGGAAATCTTATGTTTAAATCCATAGAGACTTCCTCCCACTTCCCTTCTGGAATAGGGATATGCTGCAAAAATCTTGCGAGGTGTTTGAATTCATCCTTTACCTGTTGGCATTCCACGCATCTTTCTAAAAAATCTACCACGTCTTTATTCAGATTCGACCAGTAATAGTAACTTTTGATGACTATGATGGTATTTTGATACCCTGGGTGTCCTGAGTAAGGCTTAACATGGAATTATTTAATTATTAACCTCTTTATTTCATCATTTTTAATCACATAAATTATGAACAATGTAAACTTTGAAACGAGAACTATAAACTCAAAACGGGAACTCTGGCCAAAAAACCCCAAAAAAACATCAAAAACAGTGCTAAAAATGAAAAGTGTGTATACTGGAACGATGTTTTTATTTTTTAGGCGTCAATTTTGAACATGTTTTAAAAATGGCAGTGACTACGAAATTTACTATGAAATTTTCGTGCAAAATATAGCTTCAAAATGAAAGTGATGACACCTGGAACATTGATTTTTTTTTTTAGGGTCAATTTCAATTTTTTTTTAAAATGTTAATAAACCAAATTTTTATGTGTCAAACAAAGTTGTTTATGAGGAAAAAATCACATTAATGTTTTTGGTAGAATATAATTTTTCTTTCCTAAGTATAAATTTAACATGTTTTCAACCATAACATGCTAGATACAAAAGAAATTGAAATTTTTTCAACTATAAGATTAAAAAACCATGACATTATGAAAAAATTACATCACTAAATGAATTCAAAAGTCATTATTTGTATATTGAATAAAACATACATTATATCTCTAATTTAATATTGCATTGTAGATATTTTAAACAATAAAATTTATCATAATTAAGACATATAATCCAACAACATAAAAATGCCTCATAACTTCTCATTTAATGCCATATGGAAAACATTAATTCTATTTGAAGATACAATGCATACATCAGTTATACAAACTGTGTTAAACAATTATTCAAAATCACTCATATTTTCTTGCACACAATCAGAATTCACATCTTCAGATGAGTGACTGGATGTTGACGAAGATGTTCCATATTCTTCTCTTTCATCAACTAGTGCCCCATCTGAGTCCACATGCATGCCCAACATTTCATGTTTCAAAATTCTCCTAGATCTACGACTGGTTTCAGCAGACTCCCTTGTCAACATTGTTCCTTCTGGTAACAACTTTTTCAAAATCTCTATCGTCTTGAAGCAAAGAGTTCCTCTCTTTGTTAAATTGAAGTCATAAAAAAGTATGTCAACATCCTCCAATTTTAATATGTATGTGCGGCAGCGATTTATATTTGTACCCTTTATTTTTCTTTTTCCGCCATTTTTTTTTCAACTACCATTTATGGCTTATACACACCATTGAATGGGTGTGTATTTGTGGCATACCAATGTACTTCAACACTCGTAACATCATCATTTTCTGTAAAGACCTTTATAACTTTAGCAACCCAAAATGGATAACCATTGGGATCTCCATCTCCTAGCACTGTAATCATGCAACCCTCCTTAATATCCTGTATTGAACCCCTATAAAGGTCTTCCCTGGCTTCACGTTGTGCATGAGATCTTCTGGAACCAATATACATCTCTCTTTCCACTGCTTGTGAAGAATTAATAATACCTTGAGATTATTGTTGTTCAACAATGTTTACTTCCTTATGTTCATTCAACACTTTTTGTGGCCAAATAAATGGATTTTTCAAAGGTATATCTTCATTTGTTGTTTTTGAAATGATATCACTTTGATTATTGAAAAATGACTCCCACCAAACTGAATCAGCAAAGTCAAAGTACTCATATGTATATCTAATACATTTTTTAATTTCTTCCAGGTAATCAGAATAATTTATATCTCTATTTTGTCTATGTGCATTCTGAACTTCACCAACTAATTGTAATAACAATATTTTTTATTCAAATATTGGATGATCTGGAATGAACTTCAAAAATTGCAAACCTGATGACAGTGCCCATTCTGTAGTAGTTGAATACTTCTTGCCCCATATTAGTGTTTTCCCATCAATTTTTTTGATATGAAATTGATGTTGGAAGCTACTAATGTCATTAAGTTGTTCAATGCATTTCCCCTCACCAGATGATCCCAGAATAAACTTTCGCATGTCAACAGTTTCTTCCAACACATCAAAAGTAGGCTCTAGTGTGTGTGATTTCTTAATACATTCAATTAGTGATGGCAAGCTCCCAAATTCCTTCCTCTTCAATGTGACTGAAAAATGACTGAACGTCTAATCAATATGGTCATCAGTGTGCCCAACAAGAAGGAAACCAACCTTTACCTTTTGAAAAATTCTCAATTCAACAAGCATGTTTAGATATCCAAA
>APFE030167682.1:2667-17561 GCA_000404065.3 Pinus taeda
AATATGTTTTATAATATTGGATATTTAGGTGCTATTTAATCATTTGCCTTGTTTGTGCTTGCAGGTTTGCGACGAAGGAACTTACTTGGATCAAAGGAGCGAAGGAATCTCCAAACTTGTGTTGGACATGAGGTAGGCCCTTAAACACATTTGTTTACCATTATTTATAAAGAACATTTAGATAAAGATATTGTCTGGTTGGTTTGTTTGTCATTAGGTCTTCATTAGATTCTAGGAAGGTCTGTCTTGTCCGCAAGATCGACTCATTCTGCGTGACAATATGTGTTGTAGGTATCAGATCATGCTGAACCTGAAGAAGTCCTTATTTTGTGTTCCCTTTGGAATTTTTTTGGGTCATGTGGTGTGCAAGCAAGGACTAATGGTGGATCCTACCAAGATCATGGTAATAGTCAATTTGGAGGCCCCAAGGAGTGTCAAAAACTTGTGCGCAACGGTGGGCCATACTGGATATTATAGGAAGTTCATCAAGGCTTATGCCCAAATTACCATTCCTATCGAGAAGTTATTAAAGAAGGATGCTACATTCTATTGGGATGAATAATTTTAGCGTAGTCTAGATGTATTGAAGGAAACGATGCTCACTGCATTGATCTTGGTCTTCTAGGATTGGAAGAAGGAATTCCATGTGCATGTTGATGACTTGTGTATTGCGTTGGGAGCAGTGTTGACGTAGGCTAGTGAAGGAGAGATAGATCATCCCATAGCATTTGTGAGAAGAAAGTTGTCAAAGGTTGAGAAGCATTACTCAACAATAGAGTGTGAAGGATTGGCTATGGTGTATGCACTCCAAAAGTTCAGACACTATCTGTTGGGTGGACATTTCAAGATGTACGCAGACCATTATGCCCTTAAGTATGTAGTTAATAAGCTTGTGTTTTTGGGGGGGGGGGGGGGGGGGGAATATGCAGATGGTTGTTGTTATTTCAAGAATATGACTTTGAGGTAATTGTGAAGCCAGGAAGTTTGAATGCAGGACCTGACCATTTTTCGCAAATTGAAACAGGGGAGGAACCTACTAATTTGGAGGAAGGGCTGCTTGAAATGTAGCTCTTTGTAGTGCGCATAGTGGATAACCACTTTGCAAATATTATCCACTTTTTGACCACAGGGAAGGCTTTAGAAGGATACACCAACCAACAAAAGAAAGAGTTGGTAGTGTGCGTGACAGATTTCTCGATAATTGCAAGACATTTTTATAAGATGGGGTTAGAAAAGATACTCTAACAGTAAGTGCCCGATTTTGAATGGAATAACATCCTTGTTGAACCTCATGGAGGAGCTGTGAGAGGACATTATGCAGGAAAAGAGGAAACGCAAAAGATTTTGTGCATGGGTTTGTGGTGGCCTATATTACATAAAGATTCTAAAGCATATTTTAGGGCATGCGACGCATGTCAGAGAATGGGCAGACCATCACAGAGGGACAAGCAACCATTAAATCCTTAGGTTTCATTGCAACCATTTGAGAAATGGGAAATTGACTTTGTAGGACTAATTCAACCCCCAGGTAAGAAGACATGGGCATGCTATATCATCACCGCAACAGAATACCTAACTAGATGGGCGGAGGTAGAGCCTGTGAAGGATTGTACAGGAGCCTCAACATCTAAATTATTGTTTGAGGACATGTTAACTAGGTTTGGTTGTCCAATAGTGTTGATGAGTGATCATTGATGAGTGATCACGGTACTGTTGGTCATCAGATTGCCCTCCACAACATGTTTTGGGGCTCAAAGCCCAAGTTTTGGTCAAATGTATTGTAAGACTTCACGAATTGCAGGCGCGGAGCATGAAGTATAGGTTGAGTCATAGGGTTGCCTGCCCTAAGTTTTGTAATATAATGTAATGTCATGTCAGCCTACCCATGGTCCACGGACCATGGGATTGTATAAATAGAGTGAGGCTCTAAGTTGTAAAGATAGCTAAGAAGAGACAAGAGAGGAGTATGAATCGTTTGAGCATAGAGTAAGAGTCTAACTGTATTGGGTTGTAGTAGTAGGAAGCGGCTCTATAGTTGAGTGCACAAAGGCCTAGTAGAGTCCACAGCTGAGTGCATGGATCCCTACAGCTGAGTGCGCAGGGCGATATCGGGTCTGTAACCTTGAATGAAGAATAATAAAGTGAAGTTGATTCCAATTTCTGTGTATCTTTTTTTGTATTACATTATATGCATTTATGTTGTTTTGATTATTGCACACACTTATATGAATGCTAAATACACCGGTAAATATCACTAAACTTACACAAATAAGTAAGTAATCAGATAATAATAGGCTAATAGTAAGGAACTTGGGAAATAATATGGTTCATTCCTCGAGTAGGGCTACGTGGAGGTAGCATCACAGGTTGCGAGGGACTAATAGATGCGTGTAGCGACGTGCACGAACTGATAGATCTCATCAGACATCCCCAGGGTGCAAAAACCTAGTTCTAGCACCCTTCCATACTACTTCGGGTGAGACTTCAGTCCACGCTCCATGGAATGTTGCCGGAAGGGCTAGTAGTACCAAGATTTGTTTGGCTAAATCACCTCTGAACCTGGGTCAAGCCCCTACAAGCCAACAAACGGTTCCATTTTTGGGACGGGGATCTGCATAAGGGATGTCTAATGTCATGCCACTAGAATCCAACAAAGAAAGAAATTGAAGAGTGGTTGGACAAGAAGATTCATGAGTTCGTGGCGTAGGAAAACAAAAATCCATGAGTATCTGAGGAACAGTGGTTGGAGCACTACTTGTATATGGAAATCCACGAAATTTTCTTTACATCCTTTCCATTTGAGTTGTATGAGTGGATCGTGAAGCTAGCAGACAGTAAAGGAAGGTGTAGGCTTGACAAACCAATGATATGGACTCCTGAATTAGTGCGCAAACTATAAGCATCAAGAGATAAAATCACATGAGCTGTGGACCATTCGCTCGACCGAATTATAGGAGGATTTATCACCGAGTTCGCGGTAAAAATGACCATCAGCTACAGTGAAGTGGAGCGATGTTTCCACAAGGGACCGTGAGGTAAGTATATAAAATTTTTGAACACTTGGATTAAGATGCTATTGTGTGAAAAGCAGGTTATGTGAATAAATTAATTTTTGGGACTACACGAAGTGGGAAGGTCTACAGAAGTAGAAGTAGTGAAGAATTAGAAACTAGTCCCTTAATTTCCCCCTCGCGGGAAAGCGTGGAAGAGCTCACAAAAGTTTCTCCAAGAAGCACAGTCAGTCTGATAAGGCATCGAATTCTGCTCCTACCACCTCCACCTACAGCGCTGCCCACCCCACCTCCATCTCCACCCACCCCACCTCCAGCACCACCACAGTTCAATATGGGTTTTGTGATCAAACTATTAGTATTAAGAGGAGTAGGGAATGAAGATCTGAACCAATTCTGGTTCATGGTAAGGGCAGTATGGGAAGCACAAGGCATCGTGGATGACAATATCAAAAAGGCTACGCTGGTAAGTGCACTACAAGATTGCGCATTAACATTGTACATCAAGCATTCTAATGACCATCCAAGCGTAGGAATCACAGAAATCCAGACCATGTTGAACAGGGAATTTAGTAGGTGAAAGTCGGAAACACAATCAACCATTGGGTTTAAGGAGATCGCGATGCTCCCTAGCAAGACCCCCTAGGATTTGGACCAAACACTGAAGGGTATGATTCATGAAGCCAACATGACGTTGACAAATGGACAACACTGCACATGGTTTGTAGCATCACTAACACTACACTTAAGGAGGGCTCTGTCACAGCAAAAAGTTTCCACCCAGGCCAAAGCTTTGGAGATGGCAATGAGATTGCATGAGATCCCTATATAAGACCCTGGTCTAGGAGTCCAATAAATCCATGCGCAACTACAAAATCTGTGTCTCAAGATGCATATTTTGAAACAGGACAAGACACCTCGGCTAGAGGTGCGCGAGAAGGTATGGTGCAGAAAATACAAAGGCCAGTGTCATGACAAGGACCATTGTCCAATGTCCACAAATTACTTGGTAGGAGGAGGGTTGATGCCATTAAGACCTGAGGCACCTACATTACGGTGCGTGATCTATCAGATATGAGGAAAACACACTACAGATAATTGTCACCTATTGCAGTAGTATACGTAGACGTCCCAACAATTGTTTTGTAATTTCTGCAAGTTAGTAGGTCATGATGAACGTGCCTGCAGAAGCTAAGAACTAATAATGGATTGGACTCCTGCCTATAGGGTGTAGAATGAAACACAAGACCTCGACCCAAATGCAAGAATGGCATGCGCTGAATTTCAGGGGTGCGGTCGAGGTCGAGGTGGAATGGGACCAGGAAGGGTTTGCAGACAGTTAATTTGTTACAATTGTGGAGGGCCAGGGCACTATGCCCATGATTGTACAAACCAGACAAGGAAATCATGTCTTTACTGTACTTAGTTCAATCATGAGGCAGAAGACTACCCTACATTGATAGCGAGACTATACGAAAAAAGGGTACTTCAGCCCCCTCCGACTCATAATTTTTAGATGATGACATCTGAGCCATGCGAAGAAGACCCGAATGTAAACATGATGCTCATGAGCGGTATGACCACTGGTGATGATAAAGGTAAGAAGTCAGAAGAAAGTGTGTGGGATCATAAGGCTCCTACAAAAGAAGCCGAATTTGATTTAGAACGCACGAAGGAGACATTCATGGAAGCTAGGAAGAGCTTCACGAAGGCCTCCACTTCAGGTAGTAAGGATCAACTAGAACCAGGGATGGATCCTTCAATTATCACTACCTTTCTGGAGACATGCATGAAACTACTACACAAAAAAAAGGTAGTAAAAGGACTACAGGAACTTATCACTAGGTGTGCGGGGTCAGGAAAACTGTGTGTGGTTCGAAAACTTTGAAAGCATACATTGCACACAGGAAGGGAAATGATGTTAAATGCATAAATAGATGAATATGAAATGGATTAGGTAATCCTGGATCTCAAATCAGACGTGAATGTACTACCAAAACAAACATGGGAATGCATGGGCAGACCCACACTATAGTGGTCTCCTATTCAGTGATGAATGGCAAACCAATAGAAAATCTTGCCCATGGGAAGATTGCAAGGATTAACAATAGATATTGAAGGTGCGAGTGCGCAGGTGGATTTTGAAGTGATAGAGATTGTCGATGATAGTAATCCCTATCCCATGCTATTAGGAATAGATTGGGCCACCAATATGAACAGAGTCATAAATCTGAAGAAGCACAAAATGATCTTTGAAAAAAGGTCACTACGCGTAGTAGTACCACTTGATCCAGCCGAAGGAGCATGATACATTGAACCGGTGCACGATGATGATAGTGATGACGATCTTGATTTTATTTACAAGATAACCATGTCATAAGAGGATTGGGTGAATTTGACTGCAGATGGAAGGATTTCGTGGGAGCACGAAAGCTCCTACACTTCAAATTCAGACGAAGAGATGGAGGAATGGCAGAATCAACTGCACTAACAATGCTTAATTGCAACATGATGCTTAGATCACTGCGCTACATGACAACAGAGGCAAGGCATCTGCCTACATATGATGGGTTGATAGTAGTGGATGTATTCCTGAACAACTTTGAAAGTGAAGTACCAAAACAATAGTGATTCAATGCTCTGAAGTGGGCAATGTGCGCAATGCCCTCATGATGGAGGGGTACGCATCAAGGAAGTTTTGAGGACTGGTGCAGATGTAGAAGGATGATGCATCTACCAGCGGAAAATCCTAGCTTAGAATGAGAGCCATTCACCAGGGGTGGAACAAATTGCGTGCCCACCTTTCCTAATGGGTATAGACATATGTTGTACACCCCGCACAAGCACACACCACTCCCAGAATAGAGAATCAGAACAAAACATAGAAGAAGGAAAGGAGACGTGTGCTACCAGTTATCCATGAAGAAGCATTCGATAGGGTGTGCAAAGTACTGGATAAGGTTCACTAGGCGAGACACACTAGTTCGGACCTGTGCGTACTAGTGACTCGATGGGCCGATAGGACCATGTGCAAAACCCTGACCATGGAAACAATTCCAAAGGGGCGGAACATAGTAGGGGTTGTAATTTATGAAGAGAATGCAAGGAGGAATCCACACGTAATAGCTCACGTAGATGTGACAGTGCGCGTAGCCTAGGATGAAGAAATCACCCAGTTATGCAAGGTCGAACACATAAGGCTTCAGGAAGCCATTCGGCAAGGGAACCTTAGACTTCGCGAACTTGAAAAAGAATGGATACGACTGACGAAGAAAAGCATTTTGATGGATGCAGAGGTCAAGGGGCTGGAAAATGAGATTAAGCAAGCATGTCTCATCGATGAACCAAGGATGACAAGGCAAGGTGCAAGTGATCATACTTTTGAATTAGAAGACTATCATCGATAATTTATGACTTTTCCGCCATGGCTACAACCATATCTCACAAAACGTAGTAACTAGGGGAGCACACTACATATGGTAGATTGCGCGGTGCCAGCTATCACGAGGAAAATTATAAATTTTCTGCGGACTACACTGGAGGGTGAAATGAAGGCCTGCACAGGTGGTGCAATGACCTAATTAGCCATAGGAAAAATAGTCTTAGCACTCCAGGTAGTTGAAAGGAAGCGTGGGATTATAAAATATTCTACCACGGGGTTGTGTGCTCTGGGAAATGCGCCTAGTAACAGGATGTCACAGGGTTCACGATCACGCATGAGGGACAGTGTTGCCATGAAAATAAGCTGGGAAGTAACCATTGGTGTCCTTATTCATGATGAGATATCTAATTTAAGGCCAAATGGAGCGGGTGATAGGCATCTAAGATGTGAATTATGGGCAAGATTTGGGATAATTTGCCACTAAGAAAGCATTTATGGCCTGAAACACTCCAGGGGCTAGCCATGAGACAACAATGTTAACTTGATATTTGAGCAGTTGGTTAGAGTAGAGAGTGTTGAGCACCAAGTGATATTCGAGCCCCTAAGTTTGCGAAAGACCACATATAGTTCAAACAAGATGGTGGCTACCAGGAGAGGTTTGGGCTTTGCATAAGGAACTGCCGATGAGGCTACACAAAACACAATGGTACATGATGTTCCTAAAGATATTGGGGTCACACCAGAAATCCCGAAATCACCTCGGACGCCGAGATTGAAAAAAGATAAGCAAGCAGTAGGACCAGTCCACATGTCCCTGAGGAATCTGCAGTTTGGTAAGCTCTCAATGCAAGAAAAGGGCAAGGTTGTCACCATTGAGACAGTTGGTGAGGAGGAGGACCTATAGGCTCTCCTTGCTGAGGTAGAGGAAGAAGAGGACATGGAAGAGGATATTCAGCCAGTGCGCTCTTTAGCGAAATTTCCCTAGTGTGTCCCTCCACGAAAAGGGAAAACTAAGATACCAAAGGATCTAGATGCCACAAAGAGCACACCCTAGACCCTGCTCCTCCCTAATCGAATTGTGTTTGAGGGCTCACACCTGGGCTGCATGCCCACAATGATGTTCGAAGATTGGGACCTCGCAGACATCAAGAAGTTCCCACACTTAGAGATGGAGAGCCTCATGAAGCAGAGCACAGAGGGACCAATAATAACGTTACAGCTGCAAAAATGAATGCACAGTGTGGAGAAGGCTAGATTGCTTCATTTTCTATGGTACCATACTTTCACTATGCGCCCATCACCATTTTCATCATCAAGTAGCTGCTTTGCTTGGTGCATGATGGGTACTTATTGCTAGAGGATCCTATTCCCATCACGGCGGCTCTCATCCACAAAATTTCTTGGCTTCCCTATAAGGGAAAGGACCTCGCGATGATAGTAGGAAAGAGTGGTGATTTGGCTCTTGCAGAAGCCATGAAGAAAAAATATATGCTTGAGAAGAAAAAGAGGCGTTATGCCATCTGCAATATCAAGGATAAAGGGGTGCGCATAGCCACCCAACTCTTGGCTAGGAAGGTAATGAGAAAATTCTATGGTGATGAAGTACCAGTGCTGGTAGTTGTGTTGGCTAAACAATGTGCAGAGGGGGTCCAATTCAACTGGGTCCAATGTGCAGAGGGGGTCCAATTCAACTGGGTCAATTTCTTCTGTGAGGAATTCTTGATCAACCGCAAGGAAGCCCAGGAGCAAGGTAAGACCTTACACTACGCGTGGTTGCTCTTGTCCATTTTGCTAGTAGAGGGAGAACTGTCGGAGGACAGTTAGTTTGCAAGCCTTGAGCATGATTTACCAGAGGTGTGAAGTACACTTCGCTTTAGGCTACCAAGGATGTGAAGTGGATTCACGAGACAAACATCTTATGGGTGCTCATGGAGGTGAGCATCCAAATGTGGATTAATAGGAAGCCACGCCTGTCCCCCATAATGCACAATAGTCTGTAGAGCTTTGTAGACTTCAAGGTGGACATGCACAATATTTACATTAAGGCGTGAAAGGATATGGTGCAGCAGTGTACCAAGCTCCCCTTCATCGCCACTGATGATGTAATTTTTATAGTCTTAGAATCATGGCCTCCCGAGTGGCGCACCTTGGATTTGGCAGATTTGGATGGGACAAAAGTACAAAAAAGAAAGGATGAGCCCAAGTTACGTGTCACATAGCTAGCTGAGAAGAGGCACAATGAAAAAGCAGTAGCAGAGGTAAGGGTAGTCCGTAAGGCAACACAGGCCGTTGTGGAGCAGGCAAAGGTTGTCGAAGCAATAACAGCAGTGCAAACAACAAGGGCCACAACAACGCAGGTAGAGGAGGGACAGGAATTGTCTACAAGACAGGAGGCAAAGGACACAGAACTTGCAAAAGAGGGCATGAACTCGAGCACAACTTCCACCCAACTCAAAATGCCACGTGTCATAGAGAGATCGGGTCCACAGAAAAAGATCAAGGCCTCCAAATTGGCAATTGACCTAATCACGTTAACAAAAGGTGACCTCTATGACATCGGCAAGATGCTTCGTGACGTCACCAAGGAAGTGCTCCAAGAAGTCATGTCAGAGCAGTAGACTATGTTGGGGGCCCTAAGGGTGCAACTATAGGAACTACAGGTGTGGCCCCAAGAGGAAGGAACCGTAACCACCTATGCCACAGCAAGCACATTAGCAGCAGAGCATATGCTACGTGCAAGGATGGCCAATACCATAGTGCTACCAAAAGGGGTGCTACCAGTAGAGAATGAGATCGACAGAGCCACGGTTCGTAGGATCAAGGGACTTGGCCATAATTTGGTTGACCTTCCATGAGAAACATTGTACCAACTATAGAATGGAATAACAGATGAGCTCTACACTAGGGAGGGCCATGCGATTCAGGTGATGAGTGAGAAAAAGATTAACATCGAACAACTTAGCCTGCACCGTGACGAATTGGTGTCACAAAACTAGCAATTAGTACATACAATGGATGAAGCATGTCAGTGTGTCCTAAAGTTTTCCATTGCCACAGACTTGCCAAGAGAAGTATGGATCCACTGTTTGGCAAGTGGAGTCTGAAACATGCGTGAGGAAACAATGCGAG
The DNA here is from genome assembly GCA_000404065.3 of Pinus taeda. Taxonomy (NCBI): domain Eukaryota; kingdom Viridiplantae; phylum Streptophyta; class Pinopsida; order Pinales; family Pinaceae; genus Pinus; species Pinus taeda. The sequence goes on from APFE030167682.1 coordinate 12,190, forward strand.
TGCAGCTGGAGTTGAATCTCCATATTGTCGAGCTGCGGCTAAAGGTACAGCCTTCCACTCCCCTGAAAGTTAGAGAGCAGCGCATTAGCACAATCCAAATAGGATTGGAAGAAACTAGATGGGCAATGCAGGACTGTACCGGTATGCTGGACCAAGCCTTTTTTGTTCTCACATCCTTGCAGGAGGACTGTATTGGTATGTTGGACCAAGCCTTTGGTGTCCTCACATCCTTGTAGGAGGACCCCAACATACAGAGGCTAGAAACAGAGGGACACAAACTTCAGGAGCAATACGAAAGTGTTCGAGGAACTGCACAGATAGTAATCCTCACTAACATCTCACAAAGATGCAACAAGCAAGGGCACTAAAAGAGCAGGTGGATACCGCAAGACAGAAAGAGGAACTTCTCAAAGCACACGTTCAGTCATGGATAGACAAGGCCTTCACCAATATGGTGTATGTTGAGGGCAACCTCTCATAGATGCAAGGGCTCTACACGCTAAAGCAGGGATTTGATCCTCATAAAGAAGCATCGGAAGAGCACGTGCAGCAGGTCTAAAAAACAACAGAGAAGTGCGTTGCAAACCTCCGAGCAGTTCGAGACCAGTTGGAAGGACTCTACGCCAAGATCACTGCACCAATAGAATGACTCTAGGATGAGTCATGATGTTTATTTTGGGGGCTTGTTGGGCATCAGATCCCCCCCATACCATGTTTTTGGGCTCAAAGCCTAAGTTTTGGTCAAGTGTATTGTAAGACTCTGTGAATTGTGGGCATGGAGCACGAAGTATAGGTTGAGTCATAGGGTTGTCCGCCCTAAATTTTGTAATATAATGTAATGCCATGTCGGCCTACCCATGTTCCACGGACCATGGGATTGTATAAATAGAGTGAGGCTCTAAGTTGTAAAGGTAGCTAAGAAGAGACAAGAAAGAAGTACGAATGGTTCGAGCATAGAGTAAGATTCTAAGTGTATTGGATCGTAGTAGTAGGAAGAGGCTCTGCAGCTGAGTGCATAGGGCAGTGTTTGGTCTGTAACCTTGAACGAAGAATAATAAAGCGAAGTTTATTCCAATTTTTGTGTATCTACTTTTGTATTACATTCTATGCATTTATGTTGTTTTTCTTATCGCGCTCACTTATATGAATGCTGAATACACTGGTAAATACACTAAACTTACACAAATAAGTAAGTAATCGGATAATAACAGGTTAATAGTAAGGAACTTGGGTAATAATACAGTTCACACCTCGAGTAGGGCTACCTGAAGGAAGCACCAGAGGTTGTGAGGGACTAGCAGATGTGTGTAGCGACGTACGCGAACCGACAGAGATCATCAGATATCCCTAGGGTGTGGAAACTTGGTTCTAACACCCTCCCATACTACTTCGGGTGAGACCTCAGTCTGCGCTTTGTGGACTGTTGCTGAAAGGGCCGGTAGTACCGGGATTTGTTTGGCTAAATCACCTCTGAACCTAGGTCAGGCCCCTACAAGCATATTTTAGGGCATGCGACACATGTCAGAGAATGGGCAGACCAGTGCGGAGGGACGAGCTACCACTAAATCCTTAGGTGTCATTGCAACCATTTGAGAAATGGGCAATTGACTTTGTAGGACCAATTCAACCCCCACATAAGAAGACAGAGGCACACTATATCATCACCACAATAGAATACCTAAATACATGGGCGGAGGCACAGCCTTTGAAGGATTGTACAGGAGCCGAAACAGCTAAATTATTGTTTGAGTACGTGTTAACCAGGTTGGGTTGTCCAACAGTGTTGATGAGTGATCATGGTATGCACTTCCTCAATGAAACAATCAGTGCACTAATGGAAGAGGTCCAGGTGTATCATCATAAGAGTACACCATATCATCCTCAAGCTAATGGAACAGTTGAGGCCTTCAATAAGATTTTGGAGAATGCACTGAAAAAGGTTTGCAATGCTAAGAGAAATGATTGGGATGTGCATGTACTTGTAGTGTTGTGGGCATACAGGACTACTTGCAAAAGGCTAACCGGTCAGACACCTTTTTGGTTGTCCTATGGCATAGAAGCTGTGATGCCTATGGAATATATTGTGACTAGTCTTTGCATAACAACTTTCAGGGGAATTGCAGACTGTAGAGCCTTAGAAGAATGGCTTGCACAGCTAATGGAGCTCAAAGAAGATAGATTCTTGGCTGGATTCCATCAGCAAGTCCAGAAGGAACGTGAAAAATCTTGGCATGATCACCACATCAAGTTGTACACTTTTAAGGTAAATGACTTGGTCTTCTTAAATGATAGTAAGTTTTCTAATTTTCCAGGAAGGTTTCAGATGCACTGGCTTGGGCCATATGTCATCAAAGGAATTACATATGGCAACGTAGTTTAGCTTGAAAGCTAAATGGCAAACCTTTTCTGGGAAGGGTGAATGGGAGCCAGTTGAAGCCATATATAGGACACTCAGCTCAATGACTACATGACAACAGGGCAATCTTAGAGCTCTAGACAGCTGCAAAGGAGTGCGAGACTATAAACTACACTGCCCAGTTTTTGGGACTACACAATAGGGGGGCGATGTGAAAAAGGTTGATGTCACAGTACCAGAAGCTGCATGAAGGGTGTTGTGCTATGGAGGGAGATACCACACAACTGTTATAGACATTTTTTGGTACTGCAATCCCAATCATAAATGTCCATAAAATAAGGGCTCCTAAGTCCCTAAAAGTGTTGCTTCACTACCTAAAGGAACAAGGTCAGGTAATTACATCATCTCCCATAAGTTCTCCATAGAAAACTGCTCAAAAATGGACAAAACTAGACCATACAGAATGCCCAATGTAGAGTTGTGATGCATACTACCTTCCCAGTGTAAAAGGTGCGATGCATACTGGATGGCCCCTCTGTAGGGGTCGATGGGTGAGAATGGACAAATGGTAGAGACAGTTTGTGAGGTGGAGGATCATAGAATCTTCCAGAAACTTCTCCTCTGACACTTGCCTCTCTGTTTTCACCCATGGATGAGTAAGAGATCATCAATCTCCAAGTGGAATCAAGAAATATCAGAGAGAGGACACTAATCAAAATCCCAAAAGCTAAATCACCCCCCTACAATCATCTATATATGGATCCCTCATCACAGAGATCTAGAGGGTGGAATCTTGTATCTTGTAGAGAAGTGTTATTGGTTTCCTGGTGTAATTTCATAGTGTTGGGTGATCTAGATTTACTTGAGGTGAAGAAGGCCTTTCTTGCTGGAGGATGATGCTAGATCAGAACAATTGGTTGTAATCCTCTTGCTATTCTTGATATTAATAAAGCTATTCAAGTTTTCCTCCACATTCTTGTATGTTCGATTGTATATGCATTTGTGTGGTCAATACATATCTGGTCCTGTGTTGTTTATGACTATAGATCTCTGTTCTTCGATAGTATTATGGTGCTTTGATTCCACAGGTGCTCTTTGAAGCTGGGCAGATGAAGAAGAAGCAGCAAACATCTATCAGGAAGGAGAGGAACCAGGCAAGGAACCAAGCACAAGATAAAGGTTGGTGTCCTTTGTTCGCCTCTTATCTATTTTTCATAAAGGAAAGCGAATGTAGTTTTAACTTGTTTGTTTCTAAGATAGCTACCAGTCTTAGTGGGAATAGCAGCTCTAAGTGGACACTATTCTCGGTAACAAAATGGCGACTCCACTAGGGAGCGAATAGATTGATTGCTGGTCTATTTTTTTTTTTTTATAAACTTACAGACGGAGCCTGAAGTCAAGCTAGCTAGCTTCAGTCTATCTCCGGGTTTTGTTTATAAATTGAACAATCAATCTGCAAACATTCTAATTACCCTAGTGGTGGCTCTAGTAACCTCCTTAGATCAACCCCTGTGATTTATATATATTGAACATCACTTACTCGGCCTAAATCCCTGAACTGAACTGCAAATTATGATCAAAGACTGGATAAAAGTCTCGCACTGGTACCATCACACCCTCTCTTCAAGGTAGTCTGTATGCATCACACCTCCTGTGTGCAGTAGGTGAGATGCATACTGGATTCCGTGTGTGGCAGGTGGAATGGTCAGGGAAGGATAATTTTACCTTCAGACTTTGGTTTTTCTTCACTCTTTTCAGTTCTATTCAGGAGTTTTGTTGTCTGTGGTCAATATATCTCTATGGAAACCCCCTTCTCCTCCATCATTCCGCCTCTATTTTGCAAAGAACTGTAAGTGTTTTTATGTATTGTGCACCATTTTCAGTTCTCTTTTACAAAGAAGTAGCGTAATCAGACTGTCGTTTCTTATTCTGAAAGTGTCGCAAGTGTCATTTTCAGTCATAGAAGAGAATTCCATTGTTCTTGATAGTCGATTGTACTATTACTCTTGTGTGTGATTTGAATTAGTAGTTTTTCAAGTGTCGAAAACAGTTTTCATTTTGAAATCGCAGTGTCATCCTTATCTTCACTTCATTTTGAAAAGAAATTTGTTAGTATTCTCGCTTTGGAAAATGATTCAGATTTGCACTTAGCGTTCTTCTTGTCATTCATATATTAAGAAGGATGAAAACAAATACATGCATGTGCATTTTCATTTAGACTTCTTGGTTTGATTTAGGATAGTGCATTTAGTGTGTGCTATGTGCTCTTTGTTGAAAGACCCTCAGTTCTCTTTCCTTAGTAGCTAGGATTTTCATTGTAAAAGAAGATTAAACGATTGTTTATCATCTTAGACTACATTTTCGGAATTGTATACATACATCATGCGGTGAACCTGAAAGGAAAATTTTTAGACAAGATAAACTATAAAATAAATTCAATGAACCTAAAAATGCTTTGGAACCTAATGCACAACATCTAGAAGTTTAGGCTAGAGACGTATTTCGGCGTCGTAATACCTGGTAACTGTTGCTTTCATTGTTGGTTGGGTGATTCCTCCACTTTGAGACGACAAGTGCCAGTACGGAATTGCGCTCCCACGTAAAGTCAAGTATATATTGGGAGACCACAATAGGTTATATCTTTATCCTTAGGAAGCCGTGTCTGCCACCCTATCAATCGCAATGCACTGAACACAACATTCGGGAAGATTGACTGTCATACCGTAAAAAGTATTCTGCAGTTTTGAGATTGGTTTGGTAATCCCTCTACCTAGACTTCCAGAGTAGTCTCTTTGACTCATTTTTAGACTCCTTAAATGAAAAGGTCCATCTGAGCACTTGTCACTTCAGGCTCATTCAAAATCCAAGGCGACTAGAGTCATCTTTTGTTTTCTCTCGACTCTTAAAATTTGAAAAAACAAGTTGTGTCAAAGCGTCTAAAATTTATTTTAATCGGAATAACATCACAAGTTCCCTCATTGGTCTTTAGGTTGAGAAAAATGGAGTCTACCAACCA
>APFE030167682.1:22507-90109 GCA_000404065.3 Pinus taeda
ATCTCTGTTCTTCGATAGTATTATGCTGCTTTGATTCCACAGGTGCTCTTTGAAGCTGGGTAGATGAAGAAGAAGTGGCAAACATCTATCAAGAAGGAGAGGAACCAGGCAAGGAACCAAGCACAAGACAAAGGTTGGTGTCCTTTGTTCCCCTCTTATCTATTTTCATAAAGGAAAGCGAAAGCAGTTTTAACTTGTTTGTTTCTAAGATAGCTACCAGTCTTAGTGGGAATAGCAGCTCTAAGTGGAAACTATTCCCGGTAACAACAACATAACTAAAAAGTGACTGTTAGAGTCACTGTTCTTGATTTGACAACTAGGAGATGATTAAGAAGAGTGGGTGGGAGGCTACTAAGGCTAAAATATTTGGAGATCTACCACCAAATCAGCATTAATGGAAGGATTTTGGGGCGAAGGGTTGGATTTGAATTTGAATTCTCCTATAAATTACATGTTTCAGTCTAGCAGAGAACACTTTTCACCCTTAGAGTTTTTGAGTTGCGATATTTTTCGCTTATGAATTGTAAGTTCTTTGAAGATTTGGTCACAAACCCTGCATTCGATTAGTTTCCCTAGTTAACTTGGAAAATCATTTACGACACCATATCAGGACTAGGCCCTGCTGAGACTGCAAGTACTGGAGGAACTATCACCTTCGAAGGAGCTGCTCTAGAGTTTGTGAGTAGGGAGGCGCTGGCTCCTATGCCTACGACACCAAGGTTGCATAGGCCGAAGCCTACACCTATGTGAGAGACCCAAAAGCTGAAGAAAGATATGAAGAAGAGGTCAGTGCCAGTGCATGAGTTACCTAGGAGGTATTATGTTGCCCAGATGCAAAAGAAGGATAAGCAACCTAAGAAGGTTGTGTATTTAGAGACTAAAGAAGGCACTAAAGATATAGATGCTGAGGGCGTGGATCCCATCAACAAGTTGTCGTAATATATCCCTCTATGTAAAAGGAAGGCAAAGGTCACTAAGGACCCCAACTCAGAGAAATTCATCATTCACACGCCCCTATTGCCAGAGAATATAACCTTCGAAGGTCCGTGCATGGTGCGGGTCCCTTTATTAAGGATGTAAGATTGGGACCTAGCTGACCATGATAGGTTCCCCTACATCATGAGAGAGAATTATATGAGATGAGTATATTACAAAGACTCAGGTGTCACAGAGTTGGAGTTAGTTTAATGGATCTGTGGAGTAGAGCAATCCGGGTCATTGAACCTGCTGAGTGTGCCCCATTACCACCAATCTAACATTAATACCACCTATATACAGTAGCTACTTACTCTAGTGCACAATGGGTGCTTATGGCTTGGTGCGCCTATCCCCATCATGGATATGCTCATCCATAGGATCACGCACCTATCGCATGAGGATTTGAATCCATCCAAGGATTTTGGCAGAAAGACAAGTGAGAGAGACTTGGTGGAAAGGATGAAAAATAAACTTGAGCTTATCAAGAAACCACGTGACTATTCCATCACATCCATCAACGATCTCGCAGTGAAGATTTCTACTTAGATACTAGCTGACAAAGTTATGAGGAAGTGCCTCATGGACGAGGTTCCAGTTCTTGTGATCTCATTAGCTGCACAATGCATGAAGAGCATGCAGTTTAAGTGGTCGTGCTATTTATGTAGTGATTTCCTTGTGAATTTTCACGAGATCCAAGATGAGAGAAAGACCTTCCACTACGTGTGGCTGCTACTATCCATTGTGCTGGTTGCATGGGATCTCCCGAAGGACAACCAATTTCCTCCATTGCATGTAGGATTACTAGAGGCTGAATAGTTTACCTCGCTCTAGGCCATGAAGGACCCCGCGCAGGTCATAGAAATGAAGATTTTTTGGGTATTGATAGATTTGAGCTTCCACATGGCTATAAACCTATGCCTAAGGTTGTCCCCAACCTTGTATGAATACCTCTCCCAATATGTTGATTTCAAGGTAGAATTCCACCGTGTTTACATCTAGGCTCGAAAGGACCCACAAAAGAAGTGGTTCGATCTGTCGTATCTCATCACTAATGATGCCATATACGAAGTGATCAAGCATTGGCCAGCAGATTGGCATACTCTGTCCAACTTGGCCACTCGTACCAGCAAAGGCATGGGGAGCTCAACAAAGAAAAAGAGGAAGGATGCAGAGAAGCAGGCGATGCAAAAATTGGTTTCACAATGAAAGAAGGGCACTGAAGAGAAGGCCTGACTGGAAAAGGAGCGCACTGTAAAGGATTAGGTTGTACAAGAACAATGCAACTCCAAACAAAGTGGTAAATTCCTTTGCCTAAAACCGACGAGGAAGAGTAATTAGTGTAGGGTGGTGGAGGCGATGAGGGGCAGAGCACCCCATTTTAGGCAAGGAAGCACAGAGAACAAAAGTAGGGGGGGTCTTGGAAGAAGTCAAAGGTGACTAAACCACAGGTGGATCCCATGACGCTGACAGAGGGTGATCTTGACGAGATCAGGGACATAGTGTGGGACGCTACAACTGAACTGTTGCAGTAATTCGAGAAATAGTACATGCAGTCATTGGGTACTATTTAGAAGGATCTATGTGAACTGCAGATCCACACAAGCAGAATACAAGTGGGCACAGGGCAAGTGAGCACTGCACAGACAAGCCTGGCATGGGGGACAAGTTAGGCTCCCGAGATGGTCAAGATAGTGGACCTCAGAACAGTTCCGTTGCTAGAAGGATCCTTGAGAACAGAATCAGCCAATGAGAAGATCATTGTTAGCACCCTGAATAACATCAACCTCAATGTTGTAGCACTCCCTAATGAGTTTCTTCATGCACTACAGACAGGAGTGACAATAGAATTTAGAGCGCGGGAGAAACGCACTCTTAGTTTAATAAGTGAGTACTAGGTGAACAATGAGAAAATGTTCACTGAGAAGATGTAGGCCCTAAAAGAAAGAGATATGATCTAGGCACAAAATTCCCAGTTGGCGATCGCGGTTACAGAGCCATGTAGAATAGTGTTAGAGTTGCACATACTTGAGGATGCACAACTAGAGGCCAAGATCTAGAAGCTAGCTGTGGGCATCTGCAATGAAAAGGTAGATGTGACAAGAGTTCAATTTGAACTCAATATGAAAATCACAGAGTTGGAACTCACGTCATAGCCTTCGACTCCGCCCGAGGTCATGGAATAGCACAGAGCTACCATCAAGGAAGGGATAGCTATTATGGATGTAATGGTCATTGACTGCACAACTTTGTTTGAACAGGCCATGGAAGTGGTGATGACACTGTAGGAAGATCCCAACCTGCATATATTAAGCACAGAGATCCAAGAGCTCAAAAAGCAGTATAATGAGGTTAGGGTGATGCTGTGCTCCATTGCTACAGTACAACGCCTTGCCAAGCTACAGGAAGGGAAACAACTCCTCGCTCAAGTGGAACCAGTGCAGAGAAAAGAGCCAATGCTTAAGGCTACGTTGGATCCTTGGTTGGAAGAAGCCTACCAAGTCCCAACCAAGATTCAGGAAAAGATGATGAACTTGAAGCTCACACACAAGAAGATCAAGCTAGCCAATGAAGGACCAGTTGGTCGAAAAACTGAAGTAGGCAGCCATGCAGAGCGTGAATGAAGTAGAAGTTATGCAGGTGGAGTTGGGGGATCTTTGGAGCAAGATCACCCCGCCAACAAAGTGACTCGACGGTGAGTCATGACCTTTGTGTTGGGGCTTGTTGGGATGGGGTCCCTTGGGTAAGTTTTGGGGTAAAATCCCAAGTTTTAATGTAAAGTATGATAAAAAGATGTAAAGTCTCAACGAATTGTGGATGCGGAGTGCGTAGTTAGTTAGAAGTCAAAAATGGTTTTTACCCTCATTTATGTAAAGTTGAGTTAGTTCTTGAGACCTACCCATGGACCGTGGACCACGAGATTGTAGAAATAGGTGTGTCTTAGAAAGTCTAAGGTATATTGATGTCTTTATCTATGGGTACGACAGAAGAAGTCTAGAGAGTTAGCACAAGAAAGTAAGTCTTATAGGGGGAAAAGGTTTTGCAGCTAAGTGTGCAAAGGCCTAGAGTAGTGTCATCAGCTGAATGTGTGGACCCCTGCAGCTGAGTGTGCATGGAAGTTTTGAGTTTGTAACCTTATACTAAATATCAATCAAGAAGACTGATGGAGAAATTCATATGTTTTATTTGTTTCTTTCTATTGTTATGTTTATGATATATCTTATGGTGAAGAAATATCTTTATGAATTAATGATGTATTGATGCGCAAATTTATTGGATTCGTCTTATTAACTAAATGCAATTAATGTTAAGTGATTACGTGAATATCATAACACTTTCCGTTAGGTTTATTGAACACTTGGGTAGATCTGAGTACATATTGATCTAAGAGTAATCTAAGGTGCACGTAAGTAGCTAATTTTCCTATTCAAGGTCCACAAAAGCTAGTCAGAGACCTTCGTGAAGGTCTAAAGGTTGTTCAAAGGGAATTGCAGTACCAAGCCCTAAGGGCTTATAGATCTGCGTGGAGGTAGATATAGGGCATAAAAAGACATCACACTAATCTCTAGATGCAGAAACTTGGTTCCAGCATCCCCCCTTACTGCATTGGGTGAGACTTTATTTCGCGCTACACGGATTGATGTGAAAGGGCCAGTAGTGTAGGGTTTTGTTTGGCGCAACTAACTCTAAACCTGGGTCAGGACCCATTAAGCCAACACCATGATATTTTGTAGATCTGGCCAAGGGAACTATGGTTATGTTTTAATCCAGGGTTAACAGATTGAGGTTTATAGAGGCTTCAACATGTATATACATATGTATTGTTACATTGAAAGGAATGTAATGAAAAATCAATTTGGTAGTCCCAGTTTTGGGATCTAGGTGAAAATATTTGTATATATTTGTTTTGGGTTTTATGCTCTTGCCATTGTTTATTTTTCTATTTTTTATAAATTGTATTTAGGTAATTTCTGTACAAGGTTAAAACCTACATTTGGCAGCATAGTTGTTTCAGCTTCAAGGGGATGCCTTTGCTGCCAAGGGGTTTTGCTCAGGCCTGTGGTAGACCTTGTTTAGTGGGAGATCCATGGGATCAATTCTTGAGGTGAAAGAAGATGGCGAGTAGTGGAAATATAGAGATCAAGAAATTTAATGATCTGTCTTGAGTTGTGGAATCTCAATATGGAGGATCTGCTGGTGGATAAATATCAGTGGATCGTGGTAGTTTTGGGTACTAAACTAATGGAAATGTTCGATGAAGACTAGAAGAAGTTGGATCAGAAGGGAAAAAGAACAATACGGTTGTGTATCTAAAATTGATTATTTTTTAATGCATTAGGGGAAGCTTCGATGAAGGCTTTGTGGGACAAGTTAGGGACTTTGTACCAATGTAAGTCTCTGGTGAATAAATTGTTCCTACAGAAAAACTTGTATAACCTAAGGATGAATGATGGAGATTTGATGACAGAGCATATGAATGCCTTTAATACCGTGGTAAGCCATTTGTTATCTATTGATATTAAAATATCAAATGAAGATAAGTGCATTAGTTTGTTGTGTTTTCAATTAGATTCGTGAGATAATTTGATTGTTGCAAAAGATAACAATACAACTACATTGCAATTTGATGAAATATTCTCATCCTTATTGTCAAAGGAGATGACACAGAAAAATATGGAGGACAAGAATGGTGATGCATTATTTATATGAGGACGGTCCCAAAATAGAAACAAAAATAATTCCTCAAGTGGGAGATCTAAATCTCCAAGAAAACCTATAAAGATGTGATGGAAATGCAGAAAGCAAGGACACTTCAAAAAGGATTGTAGATCTAAATTAGCTCCTAAGAAAGGAAAGGCATCTGATGATGCTCCTTATAAAGAGGTGAAACCCACCTCAGTTGAAGGTGGGGATGTGTACTTGGCTTCTTCTTCAAGTACACATGTAGGTCATGAGGCATGGTTGATTAACTTAGGTGCATCATTTCACTTCACTCCCCATAGGGAGTGGTTCTACGAGTATGAAAAATATGATGGTGGTGATATTTTATTAGGGGATGATATGAAGGTTAGAATCGTCAACATGGAAAATTCAATCTAAAGTTGCATGGTGGAAGGATCAGAACACTTCCAAGTGTTCTGCATATTCCTACATTGGTCATAAGTCTTATTTCTGTAGGAAAGATGGATAATGTAGGTGTAAAAATAGTGTTCGAGAATGATAATGACAATATGGTTAGGTGAGCACTAATATTGATGCGGGGAGTTTTAATTGGAACTTTGCACAAGCTTTTGGGTAGCAATGTTATTGATGGGTGCAACAGTTTTGTGGTTCCTAAAGGTGGAGTAGAAAACCTTGTGGTCTCTAGATAAAATACCATGCTATGGCATCAAAGGCTTGGACATATTGGAGAGAAGGGCCTTCGAATACTTCATGGTAATTGTATGGTAGAAGGTTTGTCTAATTTCTCTCTGGATTTTGATTTCTATGAAAATTGTGTGTATGGGAAGTAGAATCGAGTGGGTTTCCCCTCTGGTGCTAAGAGGGTGAAAGGGATATTAAAACTTGTGCACAGTGCTGTGTTTAGACCTGTGTTGGTTCTATGACTAGGTAAGTTTGTTTACTATGTATCATTTATAAATGACTTCTCAAGGAATACGTGGATATATTTCCTTAGGGAGAAACCTGAAGTCTTTGACAGGTTTAAATAATTTAAGACTCTTGTGGAAAACCAGACAGAGAAGAAGATAAAGGTGTTGAGGACAAATAATGGTGGAGAGTTCTGTAAGAAGGAATTTGAAGAGTTCTAAGAAGTGTGGTATAACACAGAAGATGACCACTCCATACATACCTTAGAAAAATAGATTTGCAGAAAGAATGAATATGACGTTGATGAAAAGGTAAGAAGAATGCTCAATGGTGTCAAGTTAGGACAGGAATCCTTGGCAGAGGCGGTGGAGACTGCATGTTACTTGGTTAATAGATCACCTTCATCAATGTTGGAGGATAATTCTCGACATGAGGTATAGATTGGTAATAAATCCTCTCTTTCACATTTGAGGGTATTTGGCTATGATGCATATGTACATGTTCCAAAGGACAAAATAACCATGTTGGATAGTAAATATGAAAGCTACATCTTTATTGGGTATAAGGATGGTTTAAAAGGTTATAATCTTTGGAACCTAGAAATAAGGAAGGTATTGTACAACTGAGATGTGGTGTTTAAAGAGGTGAAATATGTTATTAAACATGAAGTCCTACCAAAGGAACTTGAGAAGATAGAGTTTGAGCTAAAGGAGGAAGAACCAGAATCTAGAGTAGAAGAGGAATCAGAAGATAAAGAGCCACAAACTCCAGTTGTGAGAATATTAACTCGACAAAGAAGGTAGTGAGAAAGGTATATTTGATTTTCTTTCTGTTCAAATGTTTCTTTATACATTATTGATTATGACCCCAAAATTGTTAGGGAGGCAGTAGATTCGAGGATGGAAAACTCTAGAAAGAGGCCATGGTTGATGAAATGACATCTTTGAACAAAAATGAGGCTTGGGATCTGGTGGAGTTATTGGATGGAAGGACCCATTGGAAGAAAATGGGTGTTTAAGAAGAAGATGAATGCAGAAGGAAAGGTGGAGAAATACAAATATCCGTTGGTAGAAAAACATTTATTCCCAGGTGTCGGGAATTGATTTTGGTGATATATTTTATCATGTTGCCAAGGTAGCTTCTATTAGATTACTTTTATCTTTTGTTGTTGTTTTTGATTTTGAGGTAGAACAGATGGATGTGAAGACAACATTTCTTCACGGGGATCTAGAAGACGAGATCTACATGAACCAACCTGAAGGCTTTGCAATGAAGGGTAAGAAAGAACTAGTATGCAGTTAAAAAAGTCTCTGTATGAGTTAAAACAATCACCAATGATGTGGTATCAAAAATTTGGTACATTTATATGGAGACTTGGCTTCACCAAGAGAAAAGAAGATCACTATGTGTGTTTTAAATTAATTGGTGACTGTGTTATTTATTTGGTCTTGTATGTGGATGATATGTTTATGATTGGAAATAACAAAGAAATTATACAGGATTTGAAGACCCAATTGTCCTCCAAATTCAACATGAAATATCTTCGTGGTGCAAACTATATTTTGGGCATGGAAATTAAACGAGATCAAGTAAATAGGAAGATCTGGTTAAACCAAAAGAAGTATGTCGAGACAATACTACAGAGGTCTAATATGCAGGATATGAAATTGGTGAAGGTTCTTATTCCTGAAGGTGTAAAGTTATATGTTGAACGATGTCCCAAGACACAAGAAGAGGAAGAGGACATCTCCTGTGTTCCATATGCAAGTGCAGTAGGTAGCCTGATATATGTAATGGTCTGTACTAGACTAGACATTGCACATGAAATGGAGTATTGAGCAGGATTATGTCAAAACATGGGAAGGATCATTGGACAACATTGAAGCACATTTTTAGGTGTTTGCATGGCTTTGTTGATGCAGTCTGGGCTAGAGATCTGGATCAGAGAAGATCTACAAGTCGGTAAATGTTTAACCTATTTGGAGGTATAGCCAGTTGGTTGAGTAAGAGACAGTCTATAGTGGCACTTTCAACTATAGAGGCAGAATACATGGTAGTCACTCATGCAAGCAAGGAGAAAATTTAGTTGTAGAGATTGTGTTCAAGTATGGGGTTAGTACAATGAGCTATAAGGATAGATAGTGATAGCCAAAGTGAATTTTTCTTGGCAAAGAGACTTGCTTATCATTCAAAGATAAAGCACATTTATGTTTAGTATCACTTTGTAAGGGATATGGTTGAGTACAAAAAGGTGTTGCTGGTAAAGGTGGACACTTTGAGAAATAATGCAAATGCATTGACAAAGCCTGTGAGAACTTAGAAGTTTTCTTGGTGTGGAGAAAAAATGGGCGTTGCAAGGCTAGACCAATGACTAAACTCTCATATGCCCCCCTGTGAAAAGAAAATGAAAAGTGGGAGAATGTTGGTTGTGTGTTATATTCTTTCCACGACTAGCCCCATGCACAGTGGGCAGAGCTCCCTACCAGTTTGTGCATGGTTTCACACATGTTTTTGGGCATGATGGTTTTCTGCCCATGGTATTTTGTAGATTCGTTCAAGGGAACTATAATTATGTTATAATATAGGGTTAATGGATTGGGGTTTATAGATTCTTTAGCATGTATATATATGTATTATAACATTGAAAGGAATATAATGAAAAATCAATATAGTAGTCCTGGTTTTGGGATCCAGGGGAAAATCTCTATGTATATTTGTTTTATGTTTTATGCTCTCGCCATTGTTTAGTTTTCTTTTTCTTAGAATTGATATGAAGGTAGCTTATGTATAGGATTAGAACCTACACTACCTCCATTCAAGTCACAATTGGAGGGTGACTTAAACTAGATCACATTCATAAATGATAATAGGATTGGGACTTGTTAGTAATGAAAGCGAACACTATAACTCATATTCAAACTTGGATGTGTTCCTTGGAGTTGTCTTCCAATTTACCAACAACACTTTTCTACAGTTGATATGGTGATTATAATCAATTCATTGCATCATGAACCTTAGTCTACCATACTGGAAAAGATGCCAAGCATATTATATGAAACCCTTATGCATGGCATTATTATTAACTCACAACACAATTTTCCCAATCAATCCTCAATGCTCCTTCAATTGGTATTTTAACGTAGCCTTCGAAGTGGTATTCCACATCATGCTCCACCTTTATTAAAAAAATTACTTGCATGTGATGAACATATAATACCCCCATTTGTGTTGAGTGTATATCCATGGTTGTCTCCGACGTGAAAATGTGTGAGTTTCTTTTTCTCTAACCTATCCCTTGGTCGCATTGACTTTTTCATGGTATGCCTATTGTTTTGATTTCTCCATGTAATGCATTCCAAAAAATTAGCAATGTATTGATCAATTAGGTTTAGGAATACATAATGTTTGCGTTTAAAACATTGTAACGCTCTAGTTGAGCGACTGGCTCCGACAGAGGTGGGCATCTTAACAACAAAAGGGTTTAGATTGGATACTCTAAATGGTGTTAGTGCCAATGCCCAGATTAAATTCATACCAGTATCCTCTCTGCTCTCATTATATCGCATCATCCAAGGCTTTAATGTTGTCATCATATATCATCACTACAATTGGCATCTAACCTGAGCGCACCCATTCCATGTATTGTTTTGTTGTCACTTTCCATCCATTTTCTTTTTTAGATAAGTTATCAAGACAACATATAACATCATATTATCAAATCCATTGGTTTATATATAGAGTATATATCTTAAAATAATAATTTCACTTTAACGCTAATGTAGGTTTGTGGTCTCCAATGCATTTTTACAATGGGTTGTTATTAATGTCAATTATTAATAGGACCTCTCTTATATTTTGCATTTTTATATATCTTTTGCACATAAGGAGATAAGACCCTTTAATTTTGCCCAAATGAGAATTTTAAGTGTGCCTATTTTCACTTTCTATGCATAGCAGAGTATAGTAATAGGTTAGTTAAGTGATGTTGAGGAATGGCAACAAGACATTCGAGTTTAATTTTTCCTTGAATTAAACTGTGAATTAAAAATCGAATTGTATTCTCATAGCAACTTGTAAATAGTTAATTAATTTTAATTAACTCAATTAGCTTAGGAATATCAAGTTGGAATTATTTATGTAGTCATGTATATGTTCTCCCTAAATTTTAGGGGTCTAGGATGAGTTTATTTGAGTTGTAATTAGATAACACAGTTTGAATGAGTTATCGATAGTTAAACTAGTTCTAGCTATTTGTGGAACTAGTAGAGGTATAGTAGTGAGTTGGTGCACTGGTGCATCTTCAGTGCTACTCCATCTACTTGAAGATTGCCTCATGAGAAACTCATGTATGTTAGTTCAGAGAAAGACTTAGTGGAGACTAGAGTGCAGGGACAACGTACTATCAGTTGTAGAATTATCTGAGTTGTACAGATCATGCATGTAATCAGAAGAGGACCTAGATTTGGATTGGGTAGTTATGGAAGAAGGAATTCCCAATTAAATATGGGTTATTCCTATCAGGAATTGCACAAGGAAATAGGGGCTCAACAGGTATCATAAATTGTCTAAGTGTTGGTCAATGTGGGCTTGTGAAGCAGAGAGTTGATCATACATGTGCAGAATTTGTTCTTGTGAGAACAGGCTTTGTATTATCACACATACTTCGGATTAATGCAATAGATAGTCAGGGTTTTGAGAAGTGGATTTCCCTAGAAAAAAAATTGCGTTATGTGTATTTGATTATCTTCCTCTTGTGGACTATTGTTTTCATCGATTCTTAGTTTTTGTTGTTTAAAGAGTAGAGTAGATTCTTGTCTTGCGTTTTAGTATATTACATGAGTTGTGAATCTACAAGAAAATATACATGGTATCGGCGCTGAAGACAGTATACCAAAGGAGATTTTGATGTTTTGATTTTTTCGGTTATAGGTGAAATTCAAATTTGCAATACATACTTTAGGATCAGCAGATGACATTCTACAATTTGCGACTCGAGTATGCCTTGGAAGGGAACTCGAATTATATTGCCTGGAAGGACGGAATGGAGGTTGTGCTGGAGGATGATGGCTTGAAGAAATTCATTGATCAAAACATTCCTAATACAACAGCATTAGATGCACAAAATATGGTTGAATGGAAGAAGTGTGTGGCAAAGGCGAGGCGGATAATCCTTGAGAGAGTTCAAGATCACATTGTCTCGAGTTTCCATGGGAAGGAAATTTGTATGTTATGTGGAAAGCATTGATGGGCCTATTTCAGAACAACAATGACCACAGGAATTTGGCACTAAAATACGAACTTCGAAAAATCAAGATGGAGAAAGGCGAGGCCATACCAAAATACCTGGCTAAGTTCACTCACTATCATGATGAGCTTGGAAGTGTTGGAATAACCATTGCCAAGGATGATATGGTGAGCCTAACTCTCCTACCCCTTGCCAAGAGTTGGAATAGCTATCAAGACGTTGTCAATGGGAGGGAGAAGCTGCCAGATTTGGAACGACTGTGGTTAGATTTGATTGAGGAGGAGATCAGAAGGAACACCACAGATGGTTCCCCATTAAAGACTGATGATAAGGAAAAATATGCCTTAGCGATTAAGGAAAGGAAAGGGAAAAGGAAGGTGTCCCATTCAAAATTGGATTCTTGCCATGGAGGTAATGATCTAAAAATGGAATGTACTTAAAAAGGAAGCAAGGTATCCATTTTCATTTATGTAAATGAGTGCACAAATACTTCCAAGTTTAAATCTTCAAATATGTGAACTTCTTATTTCTAATACAGAGATAGACTGTAGGGGCATTTACTCGATATGTCACCTCTAAAGAGAGGATGAGATCTAGAAGCTACTGGCCCTCTACAAACTTTTCCTAAAGAAATAAGAAGTAAACACTCAGATTCAATTAAAATTAGACCTTGCTTGAACTTGACGTTATGCAGAATTTTAGCTTGAAAAAGGTGTATGTATTTTCTTCTATTTATGTGTTTTAAATTGATTTGGTTCATTTCGTATTAAACAAAGATACTAGACATATAAGGCATCAAATAAACATCATACATAACAGCAAATTTAATAAGGAGTTCACCCCAATCTCGTGGGCTACATCTCTTGTGAGCTCTAGTCAACTAGACTTGGCTCTTTGGGATTATGGCTTGAATTTTTTTACAAGTTCCACACTCAACTCCAAAAGGTTATTGACTGAACATATGGATTTAGAAAAGCCATATGCATCCCTATCATGGCTTTCCTCTTTGTGCAGGCAGATCTAGGCTCCCTTGGACTTTATTCCTTCAGTATGTGCACTAAGCTTCCCTGAGTTTCTTAATGGCACAAACTCCTTCAGAATGCTTCAAATTTCCTTGAAACCTCTACTAATGTATCCAAAACATATCTAAAATAAACCAATGACTGTTCATTTGCTCAAAATGAGCACTGCATCCCCAATCTAGGCCTTCCTTCATGGTTAGCTCTAGGCTGCCCAAAACTTCTCTTCAGCATCTCAACCTTTAGAAGTCTTCAAATGCTTATGAAAAAACCTTCATTGGATTCAAAAGGTTCCTTACAACAAAAATAGGCTTTTTTTTTACCTCAAATGGATGAATATAGCCCCCAAACAACTCAAGCACTGAAATGGCCCTAGTGGCCCTGAAAGCTTCCCTGAAGCTAAACAGTGAGAAGAATGCCTCAACGGGAAAAGAAAGCTGTAGAAATGGATTCAAAGTGCTGAAAACCTTCAAAAATGACCTTTGTTCCATAGTCAATGGCTGCACACATCCCAATGTAGCTCCCAAAATGATTTGGCCCTAATGGCTCCTGGAACTTCCACGAAGAAAAATCACCTGAAAACAACCTCAGATGGCTGTGAAACCTGTGCCAATGGCTTCTAAAGGTTGAAGAGACCAAAAAGAAATAAATAATTAAATTGTCCGAAAAGAACTTTCCTAGCCAAAGTTATGGCCCATTAAAGTTTCTGCCAGTCTGCCCTAGAGAAACTCCAGCTAATTGAAGTTGGAGGTCAGATAGGCCTGCCAAATATGGCGGGACTGCCCAAATTTGGTGCCTTCACCAATTTCGCTGCTATGTTAACTGGAAGTTATTTGTTGATTTCTAAGCCATGTGACTAGAATTTCGGATTGCAGTTTGGCATTGGATTGCATGCAAAACTGTTTGTCAACGGGCAGTTTAACACGGAGTTAGTCCCATTCTTCACACATATGTGACCACGTTTAATGAATAAGCAGTGACCATTGAAGGTTTTTACGTGGGCGGTTTAAGTCCTGGCACCTGGTTCTTGGCCTGAGGTCACATGGTATGGGGACTGGCCCCCTTCAGGCCCCACCCAAATGAAGTTTAAACTTTATTCTGCACTCTTTACGAAGTCCTGTCGCGTGGTGCAATGGTAAGGCATTCGTTTGGTGGTTAGGAGGTCACAAGTTCAATCCTCTGTGCCTCCAAACATGCTTGTATATGCACCCAACATACCTTTGTTGATGTCATCTAGGCCACCTGGCGGCCTGTGAGCCTGCCACGTGGCAGCCTATGACTGGTTGCCTAAATGGAATATTCTAGGGAATATTCTAAGAAATATTTCCTAGAATATTCTTAGGAATATTCTCGAGAATATGTTAAGGAATATTCCCTAGAGTATTTTAAGGAATATTCCCTAAAATATTCTATGGAATATTCTATTTTAAATTTTTTTGAAAAAATTCAAAATTTTAGTGTTATTGGGCAATTTTTCTTTTTGGCATAACTTCCTCATACGGAGACTGTTTTTCGAACTATTCATGGTGCTGAAATCAGGAGGATGAGCTCTATCCATTCGTTCAGGTTCAAACTAGTTCTGAGCACGTTCAAAATTGAGCATTCTTGGTCTTGAGCTCCTGATCAGGTAAGAATAAAGACATGATGAAAGTTAATTGATTTTGTTATAGATATGACCCAGAAATATAAGATAATAGAGATAAACCCAAGAATAAGAACATCTAAATATAGTTAGAAATGATTCACTTTATTGATCAAACCCTTAAGGTAGGGAAACACAATACATTTACTCCTTAAGGAAGGAGAACACTCCACAAGCCATATGCATGTTCATACAATATTCCTTGACCACCTCTCAATGGCGAGTCTCTAGCCTCTATATAGGCCTCATACATACAATACCATGGGTCAATACCATGGTTCCCTCAATACCATCTATCTAATACCATGGGTCCATTACATTATTACTAACTATTTGTGTTCCCTTACATGATACGAGTTAACCACCTTATTTATTACTATGGCCCATCCCATTATTACATTATTCCCTTGGGTACCTCCCCTTTTACACCATATTATCCCCCCTACGTATATAACATTCCACCCCCCTTAACATGTTTCATCCACGAAACATGGGAAGAACACAAATAATAAGATCTACTCAAAAGAGTAGTCCACTGGTACCATGCACGTGCATTTAGCCATCCAAGAGAAAGGTGAACCCTCGATCTCACTGGTGCCTCACTCGCTTGAGATGGAAGTTGACTGTGGCAACTCTTTCGTGTGGATGTGTAGTAGGTGGATCTTCGTTCCTCTCTATCTATCATGCGGGGGTTGTTATCCTTGTGGCTAATTGGTTGCCATCTTGTTGGTTGTTTTCTTGTGGGGTGATGTGGGTGATGATATGTTGAAGTTTTACCCCACGACGTCTCTTTCTTTAATTCACCCTACTATGGTCCCAACTGTGGTGTCTTATCTTCCAATATTATTTCAACCACTGAGCCCTCATCTGATGTATCAGCACCTGTAACTTTTTTTGCTTCAGCCTTTGTTTGTGTTTCATTATCGATCACCAAAGGCTCATCATCTGATATGTCAGTCCCTGGAACATCTTCTACTTCAACCTCTGTGGACTCTACCTGTTTATTGATGGAAATATCCTGTAATGTAATTTTCTTCTTTTTATACCAGAGCTTCAGGAATTTCTTCTACACATTAATATTGATAGTACCCACGGATTCCATCCAAGGATATCCCAAAACAACATCCATATTATCCATCTCTGAAGTATAAAAATAACCATGCAACACATACTTATCCATAGAAATCTTCAAATCCTTATACACTTGAACATCCTCATCATCTACCTGTGTGTTTTCAATGTGTTTTGCTGAAACTTGTAATTTTTTTGCCAAATTAACATTGATAAAATTATGCTTGCAACTAGGATTTATAGACAACGATCTTCTCCGTCTGAATCAATCCATGAACCTAAAATAAGGAGACACCAATAGAAAATAACCCCTTACGTGTCTCATTCTTTTTTCTAGCACGAGACCATTTGTCCATAAAGAGTTTTTCAAATTCTTCATCCGAAAATTTAGACAACTGTTTGATGCCAAGTGAGTTCCACCATATGGCAGCCTCTTTCAAACTAATTGGTACTATAGCCTTCTAAAATTTCCCATATTTGAACTTTATTCTTTGTATGAATTCTTCAATAGTAGGGCTATCATCTTTCCCTGTAAAATTAAGATCCGCCATGAAGAGTGTTTGAGAAAAATTCACTTGGTGAAAATTTGAAGTTGTCACAGTTTACTCAATATAGCTCAGAATCCCTATTATGACCTGTTTTTAGAAATAGAACAACCATTCTGTATCTGCCCATGTGATAGAAATCCTAATCCAGGCACTGGAATTTCAGATCTGCGTTGCAACTCTCCCGCTGTCACCAAAAATTCTGAAAAAATAGTTGATTTTAAATCAACGATATCTCTCTCATCCAGACTCCGATTTGACTGATTTCTTTTTTTGAAATTGGGCATTTTTCACACAGAATCTAGATATGCAATTAGATTTTGCGGATTTTTCCTCAAAATTTATAGATCTGCGCCGCAAACTCGCTACCCTGAAAAAATGTCTGCAACACTACTGATTTTTAGATCAACGATATCTCCTTCATTCGGACTCTGATTTGGCCGATTTTTGTTTTGAAAATGGATATTTTTTCACAAAGAATCTAGATTCACAATTATATTTTGCATATTTTCCCCCAAAATGTATAGATCTGGGCCGTAAACTCGCTTCCCTGAAAACATGTATGCAACACTACTAATTTTTAGATCATCGATATCTCCTTCATCCATACTCTGATTTGGCCGATTTGTTTTTGAAATCACGTATTTTTTCACAAAGAATCTAGATTTGCAATTAGATTTTGTATATTTTTCCCTGAAACATATAGATCTGATCTACAAACTCACTTCCCTAGAAAGTTCCTGTAAAAAAAAAAAAAACAAAAAAAAAATCTCCACTTTTGCCCAAGAAAGTGCTATGATACCACTTGTTATAGCTCTGATGCCACTTGTTATAGATCTGACCCAGAAATATAAGATAATAGATATAAACCCAAGAATAAGAAGATCTGAATATAGATAGAAATGATTCACTTTATTGATCAAACCCTTAAGGTAGGGCAACACCATACATTTACTCCTTAAGGAAGGAGAACACTCCACAAGCCATATGCCTGTTCATACAATATTCCTTGACCACCTCTCAATGGCGAGTCTCTAGCCTCTATATAGGCCTCATACATACAATACCATGGGTCAATACCATGGTTCCCTCAATACCATCTATCTAACACCATGGGCCCATTACATTATTACTAACTACTTATGGTCCCTTACATGATACGAGTTAACCACCTTATTTATTACTATGGCCCATCCCATTATTACATTATTCTCTTGGGTACCTCCATTTGTACCCATATTATCCCTCCTAGGTATATAACAGTTTTCATTGTCACAAGCTGGGCCATTTTGCTACAAATTGTCCACTCAAGAAGTCCAAGATGAAGTCATCAAGTGGAGTAGTGGATGAGGCTTTGGCCTCTAAATTCAAATTGAAATTTACTCTCATTGCATGCATCATGTCATCAATGATGGTTAGTGTGTGGTACCTTAATAATGGAGCTTCATTCTGCATGGCTAGTGACAATGAGTTTTTTAGTGACCTAGAGGAGAAGGACCTCCAGATGCATATCGAGATGGGTTATGACAATAGGTATAGTGCTACTGGATTGGGTACGGTTACTTTTCAGAGGGAGTAGGGTGCTCCTCTCACCTTGAGGGATGTTTTTTGTCTACCCATGTTGAAGAAGAACTTAGTATCAGTCACCATGCTTGAGTATAGAGGCTATGATGTGATCTTCTCTAAAGGAAAGGCATTCCTTTGACACATAGCCACAGGTCAAGTAAATAAGATAATGATTCGAGTCAAGAATCTCTATAAGCTAGAGGTAGAGGATTTTGCTTATTTGAGAATGAAAGAAGAGAAGGTGTAGAGCCGAGACATTGGTGAGTTGTGGCATAGGCGATTGGATCACTTGCATCACAGGGCTTTGAAAATCATGCAACAGATCGCTACTGGTCTTCCCAAAGGTATGCTAGAGCAAGTTGATACATGCAAGGGGTGTACTTTGGGAAAAAACACCAAGGCTTCCTTTCAAGAAAGAGACAGTCGAGCAGAGGTGATTCTAGAGCAAGTTTATTTCTATGTGTGTGGAACATTATTGTTATATACCTAGGGGGGATAATATGGGGTACCGAGGGAGGTACCCAAGGTAATAATGTAATAATGGGATGGGTCATAGTAATAAATAAGGTGGTTAACCCATGTCATGTAAGGGACCACAAGTAGTTAATAATAATGTAAGGGGCCCATGGTATTAGTTGATGGTATGAGGAAACCATGGTAATGATGCATGGTATTGTATGTATGAGGCCTATATAGAGGCTAGAGACTCCACATGGAGAGATATGAAGAGAAGTATTCTTGTATGAACAAGCATATGGCTTGTGGAGTATTCTCCTTCCTTAAGGAGTGAATGTATGGTGTTGCCCTACCATAAGGGTTTGATAATAAAGAAGCAGTTCTATCTATTCAGATCTTGTTATTCTTGGGTTATTTCTATTATCATAATATTTCATACTATTCTTGGGTTTATTTGCATTATCTTATACTTTCTATCAGATCTATAATATTCTTGGGTTAGATCTACAACAAGTGGTATCAGAGCACTTTCTTGGGCACCAAAGTGGAGAATTTTTTTTTCATTTTTGCAGGGTTTCAAGGGCGGCGAGTTTACAGATCAGATCTGTAATTTTTGGTTCAAGATCTGCAAAATATGATTGCAGATCTGTATTCTTTGTGAAAAAATAGCCGATTTAAAAAAAAAAATCGGTCAAATAGGAGTCCGGATGAAGGAGATATCGCTGATTTAAAAATCAGTAGGGTTGCAGATAATTTTTCGGGGCAGCGAGTTTGCGGTGCAGATCTAGAAGTCTTGGTGCTAGATCTGCAAGATATAATTGTATATCTGGAATATTTGTGAAAAAACACATGATTTCAAAAAAAAAATCAGTCGAATTGGAGTCCGGATGAGGGAGATATCGCTGATTTAAAATCAGCTCTTTTTGCAGAAAT
Source organism: Pinus taeda (assembly GCA_000404065.3). Taxonomy (NCBI): domain Eukaryota; kingdom Viridiplantae; phylum Streptophyta; class Pinopsida; order Pinales; family Pinaceae; genus Pinus; species Pinus taeda. The sequence continues at coordinate 41,549 of APFE030167682.1, forward strand.
TTTGGGTGACGCCGGGAGAGTAGCAGCGCATATCTGAAATTCCAGTGTCTGAATCAAGATTTCTATCACATGGGCAGATGCAGAATGGTGGTTCCATTTCTAAAAATAAGTTATAATAGGGATTCTGAGCAATATTGACGGATCTGTGACCATTTCAATTTTTCGCCAATATTTTTGTGATGGCGGGCCTAGATCGCCTTGAACAGGAAGACTCTTTTTTGGGTCGTCTCTGTAAGCTCCAACAGACGGGTACAGTGGAGCAATATATTAATGATTTTAAATCCTTAGCCTTCCGCACTTGGGGTCTCACAGATGCATTCTTCAAGGAATGTTTTATCAACGGTCTTAAAGAAGCCATCAAAGCTCAAGTTCTACTTCAACACCCTTCCACATGGATGGAGGCTTGCCAGTTAGCTCGTCAGGTCACATTGCCTAGCAAAGATTTTATTTTTATAGAAAAGAAGGAAACTATGGAATCTAAAGGGTTATTTCCTACTGATATATCCTTATTGCAGGTGCATGGATTGATTCAGAAAGAGAAGATCATTGTTTCTATCAATCCTAGTTGTAAACATAATTTTATCAGTGTTAATTTGGCAAAAAAATTGCAAGTCCTAGCAAAACAAATTGAACATACATGGGTTGATAATGAAGATGTTCAAGTGTACAAGGATTTGAAGATTTCTATGGATAAATATGTGTTGCATGGTGATTTTTATGCTTCAAGAATGGATAATATGGATGTTGTTTTGGGATATCCTTGGATGGAATCCATGGGTACTATCAATATTAATGTGCAGAAGAAATTCATCAAGATATGGTATAAAAAGAAGAAAATTACATTACAGGATATTTCCATCCATAAACAGGTAGAGCACATGGAGGCTGAAGCAGAATATGTTCAAGTGACTGATATATCAGATGATGAGCCTTTGATGATCGACAACCAAACACAAACAGAGGCTGCAGAAGAAAATACTACAGGTGATGATACATCAGAGGAGGGCTCAGTGGTTGAAGTCATATTGAAAAAGAAGACACCACAACAGGCACCACAGCAGGGTGAAGTCAAGCAGAAGACATCGTGGGTTAAAACTTCAACATATCATCACCCACATCACCCCGCAAGACAACCATCAAGATGGCAACCAGTTAGTCACAAGGACAACAACCCCCACAAGATGGATACAAAGGAGAGATGATCCACCTACTGCACATCAACACAGAAGAGCGGCCATGGTCAACTTCCATCTCAAGCGAGCGAAGCACCAGCGAGATCGAGGGTTCACCTTTCTCTTGGATGGCTAGATGCACGTGCATGGTATCAGTGGACTACTCTTTTGAGTAGATCTTATTATTTGTGTTCTTCCCATGTTTCGGGGACGAAACATGCTAAGGGTGGTGGAATGTTATATACTTAGGGGGGGTAATATGGGGTACCGAGGGAGGTACCCAAGGTAATAATGTAATAATGGGATGGGCCATAGTAATAAATAAGGTGGTTAACCCATGTCATGTAAGGGACCACAAGTAGTTAATAATAATGTAAGGGGCCCATGGTATTAGTTGATGGTATGAGGGAACCATGGTAATGATCCATGGTATTGCATGTATGAGGCCTATATAGAGGCTAGAGACTCCACATGGAGGGATATGAAGAGAAATAGTCTTGTATGAATGGGTTGTGGAGTGTTCTCCTTCCTTAAGGAGTGAATGTATGGTGTTGCCCTACCTTAAGGGTCTGATAATAAAGAAGCATTTCTATCTATTTCTATCTTATTTCTTGGGTTTATTTGCATTATCTTATATTTTCATATATTTCCGAGTTAGATCTACAACAAAGCAACCCCATACAAACAAGAAATTAATTCAACCATATCTTGTAATGCAATGGTAGGAATTACCCCTCCTCAAACACTCAAGTTGAAAGTACATATCAGGAAGAAAAAGGTAATAGTGTTGATTGATTCGGGTAGTACCCATAATTTCATTCATTGTAAGATAACCAAGGATTTGAATTGCTTCCTATATCCAGCACCAGAGTTTCAAGTGATGGTTACAAATGGAGGAACCATAAATTTCTTTGGAAAGTGCTATAATATCAAACTATTCATGGGAGAATATTTATTGAATAGTACAATTATTTTCCATTCTAATGGGCGGTACTAATGTTGTACTAGGAGTCCAATGGTTACAATCTTCGGGTATGATAGCTTTTAATTTTCAAGAAATTTTCTTGAATTATTTTTGGGAAGGAAATGAAGTTTAATTAAGGGTTATTACAGGGAAACCAAGAAAGATAATCAACTATAATGGCATGACAAAGCTTCTAAATAAATAACAACCAGGCATAATTGAACAGTTATGTTCACTAGAGGCTCAAACATCGAAATATTCTATTTCTTCATATCTCCAAAAAGTATTGGACAATCATTCTAAGGTTCAAGTAGTGGAATATCACATCGAGCATCAACAACACGTTCTCCAAATCTTAAAGGATAACCTCACTTTGGCCCAGAATAGAATGAAGCAATAGGTAGATGAACATTGCAACGAAAGAAGTTTTGATGTAGGCGTCTGGGTATTTTTATGGATACAACCGTACAAACAAATGTCCCTCAAGCAAGCGAAGAAGGATAATAAATTATCACCAAAGTATTATGGTCCTTACATGTTGTTTTAAAATATTGGTACTATGGCATACAAATTGGAGCTTGATGCATCTTCCCTATTGCACCCAGTTTTCCATGTTTCATGCTTAAAGAATGTTATAGGTGACAAGCTCCCAGTTCAAATACTATTTGTTATCACCAAAATATTTATCATATAGGATAATTTACTAGATGGATCGAAGTACACCATGTAAGGCCAATTTTAACATAGTAAAATTCCTTTCACTGTGAGAAATTACTTAATAAACCTCATTTGTTAAAGTAATTTATAACTAAACCCATGAAGAATAATTAAATAAATCACCGTTTATTTAATTATCTTCTAGGAATAATTAATTAAACCATTGGTTAATTAATATTCTTTGTCATATTTGTCCCAGTTATGAAAAATCAACAGATAAATTATTAATTATCTTAATTTTTCTCTAGGAATAATTAATTAATTATTATTCTTGTTAATATTTGACAAAATATCTTAGGAATAATTAAACAAATCAGTATTTGTTTATTATCCCTAACCAATTTCTGAATGATAATAAATCATTTATTTATTTATTATTTCTAAATAAAAGTTTAAATACTTTTTCCCTCCTAACCAAATTTAATAAAATATTCCAAGTGGTTAATCCAAGAATGGGGTTAATAATATTTTATTATTTCTCATTATTTGAGGATAACTCAATACTTTGTTATAAATAGAAGGGTTTTCCATTCATTTTTCACTTTTGATTATTTTCATTGCTGCACTCATTGTTTTAACTTTGATAATTATCACTGTCACGCACCATTTTTCTTCCATTTGAGTTACCATTGAGCTCAAACATTTTATTTGTTAGGTTTACACATTATAGAGGAGAGAGACTCTACACAAGCTGAAGATGTTTGAGGATAGCCAAGAACCCATCCCATAGAAGGGGACTGGCAACATTTATTTGTTCCCTTCACAAGTGTTATAATAAAATCCATTCTTTGTATATTTGATTTCCATTGGATTATTGGAGTTATTAATGTTTCATTTTGTTGTTTAACTATGATTGTGGCATAGATCAGGACTTTGGCAGGTTTTGTTTCTATCAATTGTTGTAGATATACAATGTTTAGCAACCATTTATATTGTTGAGACTGTTTTTCATTCATAGTCTTAAGTGGGTTATTTTCGTACATCTTTGAGAAGAAAACACTACAACAAAATTAACAAATCCACTGGTTTTTACTTCAGATCCAGAAAACTTGGTGACCTTCAGTTTCCGGCTTAGGGTTTCTTATTTCTTCAATCTCTTAATGTTGTTTACTAGCTTTCGGAAGTTTTCTGGTCTTTTCCAAAGGTCATAGGAACCAGCCACAACAGAGACAACAATTGTTTTTAAGATTTGTCGATCAGTAATCAAGGAGCAGAAATTGCATTTTTCTGCCCAAAAAGTGCGACCTGGAGTCCACAGTGCACCTTTCAGCCCAAAAAGTGCAATCCCCCCTGAAATGAGGTCAGTACCTGCAATTTTTAGGGGTTTCAGGTTTTTGTTAGATCTATTTCTAGGTTTTTCCAAGAGATATATGTTGGGTTGTTTGACCTTTGTCTCATCCTGCTTAGGCCCTGATCTACTCTGATTTACTTGTCGAAGTGGAATTACCCACCTATGGCTTCTAGTACGCTTCCACCTTTATAGGAGGAGTTTAGCTGAGTAAGTAGTCTGAGTTTCTACAACACTTTCAACCATATTTTCCATATACGTACCATTATGTTTCAGATCTCCAAATATAGGTTGTTTCCATCCATAGTTTCCTATTAAACCTTGTTTGGTCATTGGCCTTAGGGTCCCATTGGTTTCCCTAGGTTTTTCACTCATCTCCCTATGTTTTTGCAGCGATCTTGCTCTCTGGTTTTTTTTTGTAGCTGCACCACTTTCCAGTAACCTAGTGTCATTTGATCCCAGTCACACTGACACTTAGATCTCTTGACCTTTTTAGTGTGTGTTCAGTCAATTTCATCACCAATCAGCACAGTGTTTGTAAACCCAGTTTGGGTGGGGTTTAGTTAATTGTTTTGTTGTTCATTTTCTATTGTTAATTTTAGTTTATTTTCAGCAAGATTTTTTCTTTTTTCCAACACAATATCAGCTTAATCAATAAACACACTTGCACACACAAGCACACCTTAAGCGAAGGGTGCTTGGTTTACATCACCAAGACAAGACTTAACATAATAAATTTATCTCCCCTCACAGAGAAAAAATATTGTTGATCTCCCTTCACCATTTCCATGTCACGTGTGTCTTACCACCATTGCGCCGCCAAGGCATTTGTCGTGGAGACTCTTAGGCCTCCATCCACAATTTTCACTTGGGCATATTACTCCTCCCCATCGGGTTCGAGTTCATAGCCCTCCAATTCTCCATACCGACTCCTATCTTCTTTCATCTGATTCCTCATTTGATTCCGAGCCTCCTTCACCACATATCATCACCATGTCTAGACGCATAGCTGGTGCAGGAACCCAACCTAGTGTCAGCTCCAGTTCTACCCAGTGGTCACATCAAGCGGAACAGTCACAAGAACCATTTTGGATGCCCTGATGCTCCCTTTTATGGCTAGGTTAAGTCTCCTGGATTTTATCCAGTTGATAAATGACCCTATACACCACGATGTTGGTTGGCCTACTATGCCGACTACGCTTCCCTCCAACATCCCAAAGTTGAGGGTAATTCTGGAGAGGACCCTACCAATCATGTCCACTCCTTCCACATGTGGTGTTCATCCAACTCCATTACTGATGACTCCATTTGTCTTCAGTTGTTCCAATGCATGCTCACTCGAGACGCTGCAAAAAGATATGTAGACCATCCTGTCACATCTAATTCCATTTTCGCGACACTTCTAAAGCATTCCTCTCATATTTTCAGTTATCCCTCTGATACGACACTAGTAAGGAGATATTGACCTCATTCTGTCAGTCCTCCGCCACTCGCCTTTCCAATAATATTCAAGGGTGGCATAGAAGGAGGATCACATGTCATGCGCCGCCCTTCAAAGACTATGTCTATCTAGATTGGTTTCTTAGGAGCCTTTTATCACCCATTGGAAAAGATATCGCATCCCATTTTCCTGAAATAGAGAAAGAAGCTTCCCAAACTGCTATGAGATATGACCTGATTTATGTGAAATCTGATTATATCTATACCATAATTCTAGACCTCCCTCCATCCTAGAGGTTCCAATGCAGTGAGGGCATCTCATGCCATCGATGGTATCATTGGAACCCTTTCACATCCTTCCCCATATATGCAGCAAAGTTATTACTATTTGCAGGATGACGTAAGTTCCTCCAACACTTATGCCCATCGCACTAGCAACATGTTTTCAGGGCTAGCCAATGCTCAACCTATCTACCACACTGTTGCTCCTCCCTATGCATAGTCGAGCGCTCCATCCTATCAAGAATTAACGTCATAGCCTCCCATGCATCCTCTGCCCTAGTAGCCACCACCCCCTCAAGGTCAAGTGTTTGCATAGCACAATGCGACCAATCCCCAAAATTCGAAGAAAAAGAATAAGGGGAAGGGTAACAAGGGTAACCATGGTAATTTATATAATCACTTAGTGAACCCAAAGGGAGCCAACTTAACACTAAGAACCAACAACATGGTAGTCAACCCAAGCAAAAACAGGCTATTCTTATGAATAAGCCTTGTGCATGTTGTGGTGTACATGGCCATTATACACATGAGTGTCCTCTCTTACCCCAGATGCACCAAATATGGGAAGCTCAAGCAGCTTCTAGAGGTCAATAATGGCCTCAGAATCCAACAACGTCTCAACCAGCAGTGCTAAAATATCCTTTCCCTCAGCAAGGATTCGTTTGTTCTCAGCCTCAACCAAGTCAAGCAACCCATCCCCCCCAACCTTCTAGTCCTGGTGACTACCGGATCCTTATGGTGAATTCAGATGAGGTTAACCCCTCCGATATCAACCTACAAACTCGGTCACATCAATATGACAAGCCATCACCTTCATCTGCCACTGAGTCCAAAACCAAAGCACCTAATGAGCCTCTTACGACACCAAATGGTCTATTATAGATCCTTCAACCTAAAGTTGAGGCCATTCCCAAGATCCCAAAGGGACCATTACACCAGAATGTAGCTTCTAATCAAGCTACCCATACATACAATATAGTAGACAACTTGGCACAATCACCTATTGCCATGTCGATGCTGGAAGTCCTCTAGTTATGCCCATCTCAAAAGAAAGCTCTACCAACTACTTTGGGAACAGTAGATCCTTTCTCCGATCGTTTTATTTTCCTCCCAGTTGATACATCAGAACATCCCCCATTACCTTCATCTGTTTCTTTCCAGATACCAGTTTGAGTTCCTAATGCCATTATCTCCTGATGCATTATTGACAAAGGTGGATCCACCTGTGTGATGTCTGTTGTGGTTTGGAAACAACTTAAGTCACCTGAGCTGTCCCCATCCACCATCACTTTGTGTGCTTGGGTTGGACATTCCTCCCAACCCCTTGGCATGGATTGCAATTGTCCAGAGATTCTTGTGGGCAAGACTGTCCATGTAGACATTAAGGTTATTGATTCCCCTTTATATAACAACATTAGCTTGGGTCGTAGTTACACATATGCCATGTCAACCGTTGTATATGTGTTTTTCCACAAGATGTGCTTCCCCCATGAATGGAAGATCATTACCATCGATCAGTTTACAAACTACAAGCCAACATCTGTGACCTCCCCCGAGTCCATTATCTCGTCAGTGTCAGAAAAGAAGTCTTTAACTCCTCTCGCTGGTGTTTCACCTAGAGTCTATAAAGACTCCTCATTGTTGGTTTCTTTCCTTGGTCTTTCCCCTCTCATCTTAGAGCCTAACTCTTTGAGTGTTTGCATGTTACAAGCATCACGGGATGCTCTCAAGCAGTCTGGTACATCTAATCAACAACCATCTCCTCATCACCCTACTGTTACCCTCTCAATCGAGCCATCCATATCCACCCCCCAAGAACTCCTCCATTTGTGGGAGCCTCTCCTATGTTCCCACCAGGAATTGTTCCTCGAGGTCTCAACAATCGAGGAGTTGTTCCACTGGGACATTACCCTGCAGGCCATATACCTTTCTTTTTCCTCCTTTAGGAATATTTTTTTGTCCCTGTCATTGCTTCGTTGGTCCTCCCTAACATGAATTTGGGGATCCCAGTATGGTTCATAGATCCCCTTGCAAGAATTATTCCTGGTCAACCCATACCTTATCATGCTTTTACCCTGGTTCAAGTGGTCCCTATGGCCCCTGTCACTACTTCAGTTCCATTACAACCTCAAGAGGAACCCACTTCTATTGCAAAAGCATCCAGATAGGGGGAAAATGTAAGAGGAAAGAACCTAAGGACAGGGATCCCAAAGCTCCTCCATCGCCGAAGGCCCCAAAGCCATCACCTCCACATACTTTTGTAAAGTTGTTGGGCATGCCACCAATAATTGTCCTGAGCTTCCTCATCTCAAACCTTTGGTTCATGAAACGTTCCCTGAGTCAAATATCCCTGAGGTCCATGTTACCTTACCAAGTCCAGCCAAGAAACTCAGAATGTTGCGCACAAATCACCCTTGTGCCTTGTGCGATCATCATGGCCATTATTCCCATTGTTTCACTCATCTCGATGAATTTTTTGATTTCCTTGAGGTGCTTCGTGAATACAAGGCCACTTGTAGTGGATAACCTACTCCTCTACCCATGGATTCTAGTACCACTAGTAAACCAGAACAGGGGGACTCTGGTGCCACTTTCATGATCCATCCCCCCGATGTAGAGATGATGGACTCCACGATCCATGTCCTTTACCTGTCATCATCCTTGAGTTCCTCATAGGAAAACCTTTCTGAGGTTTTTGCACGCACTTCTATCGAACCTCTTTCAACAAAATCCTAGGTCTCAACATCTACAAATCCTCCATCTACTAGCTCGTCCTCTTCCATTCCAGATGATGTGTATGTGAACCTTCTCTCTCAAGTTGATGCACTAGGTACTATCGCTGACTCTTGTATTCATTCTTCCTCCCATTCACCCATCTTCTATTCTGATAAGGAAATCATGGAAGCTATGTCTACCTATGATTACCCTTGCACTTAGGAAAGGGGGAATATTTTTTGTAGGATTCTGAAGTTCATTTCCTTCCTAATTCTCCCAGTGCACTCTATCTCAAGAAATTTCGTCCATAGCATATCCCTTTGATTTGCATGTCTTTATTTCTACCATGAAGTTAGGTAGATTGTACCATCTCATCCATTTCCTTTTGCACCTTTTAGATGGATCCATCATCCACACCATACATCAGTCATGTTGATAGTAGTCTCTTCTCCAAGAATCTAGCCTCAACAATCTAGGCCATTTTTACCCCCTTGCATATGTTAATCCTTTCGAACAGCATGTGCATTGGATCTGGCGCCAATAACCAAGCTGAATATGATGCAGTGATAGGTTGGATAGTCGATGCCCTCACTCATCACATCCTTCATATTCATGTTCATTTAGATTCCCTACTACTTGTCATGCAATTGAATGGTGTGTATCATGTGCATAACCAAGTCCTATTTAGAAAATATTTATGAGTTGAATTGCTGGTATGTGAATTTGAATCCATTACTTTCAGTTATGTTCCTAGAGCCCAAAATAACTATGTAGGTACCATTCCAAATAACATTCTAGATTGCCATTTATCACATGTATACCATAGAAGACAACCATAAAACACAACACATGGCGAACCATTATCATCGTATAAAAATTCATAATCATATTATGTATCCTATAAGTGTTTGGAGCCCACAGCTCTAAATACATCATACATGCCCATAACATGTTCCAAAAATCAATATCAAAGGGACCCACATGTCTCCATATCTAGTCATTTTCCAACAAATCCTGCACCAAAGGCTCTACTCCACCCGTACGTAGATCACGTACTTCCTTACCAGCCATCGCCATGCGCCACGTGAAACCGTGCCACTCTAAGGGAAGGTCGGTACACTCATCTGTGAATCGATCATCTAACTCATGCCATCCGCACTCAGAAACTTCAGTCAAGAGTACCTCATACCTACGGTGTAGATTAGCAAGTAGTGTACTATGCTCTATACCTTGACGTGACGACGATGTTCCTGGATCTATAGCCCAGGAGTTGTGGCTCATCCTACATATCCTGTCAGTTTTGCTGGTGCTATGCCTGCATACCACATATTTTCCACTTAGTACCATATACATGTGATAAAAATATAAAAAATGCACCATAAAAAAATAAACTTAACACTTACTGTCTGGTCCGCATGCTCACCCAGGTGGAAGTTGTAAGTCACGATCACCCTGATAATTCATCCCACTATAAGGATAATCATTAATGTAGAGGGACATCTAATCCCAATGTGCAAAAAACTCGGGTCGGAACACCCATCCAACTCCCCCTCCTCCTCCTCTCCGCAGTAACTACCCCCAGCACTGCATCCTAGGCTCCTGTGGGCCCCCATCTCGTATCTGTACATGAGGACGGATGGTGGGTATCTTCTCAAAGAAGAACACACAGAGTACTGCACCAAAAGTACAGTCATAGTTGACCTGCCTCCTTCATGGAATTAACTGACATTTCATGGACGAAAGCATCATTTGGGCCCACCTATAGTAGGTCCAAGCGAAAAAACTCTCAACCAACATCATCTACCCATCGGTGATGTGGTGGAACGCCTAGCTACCTAAGACCCGTAGCACATTTGTAGAAACAACCCATGTCTCTAGCTAGTCTAGATCACCAATTGGGATGATTGTTCCCTTCATAGGGACATCTCATGGAAAATGGCACTCCAAAAACTCTATAATGTTCCTCCCATGAGGCAACACTGGATGTATGTCCCCCAACACCCCTAGGGGAGGGAGTCCTGTCAAGAAATAAATATCATGTCATGTGAGCTCAATCATGTGCCCCTACATGACAAAGACCTCCTGGTATTCTTACAAGTTTATTTTGGCACATCACTCCCAACATTCAAATCAGTACAGTTAGGGCTTATCAAACCCTAATTCAGTTGCTACATGCCCTAGACAGGTCATCACATTGAATGCCTTCATTCGTGAGAGTTTCCTGGCCTGAAACCCTCCGGAAATGCCTCATTGGGAGACTAGTGCAGCCTTGGTTAGGAGTAACTGTGCTGCAAAGCACTTAGGCCCATTCAAGCTTGCTCTACAGAGCACCTAGGCCCACTTTGATGTGCATTGGGCTAGATTGAGCAAAATTTGCATAAGGTTCTAGGAATATTCCTTGGTTCTAGATCATTCTAGAAGGATCCCACCTCTTATCCCCTCTTATGAGCTCAAAATTAGATAGGCTATGGATCCATTAACCTCCTATCCTCTCATCCGTTCCTCCATGGAAACTAACTCTAAAATTGTAAAGCCATTCAATACCCTCATTTATCCCAAAACCACCTCCATTTCCCTATAAATTGAGCAGTCATCATAGTTATCAAGGGGCTGGAATTTGAAGATTGTAAGGAAATATTGTTGGTTTGAGGTCTGAGATCATAATCAAGTATTGTTATGCTGCTAGAGTGTTGTGCTTTTGGTGTGATGAAGGATGGAACTCAAGCTAGATGAGTGACATGGGATCAGACTTCTTTGGTTGTAATTCTTCCTTCTACTGCAAATAAAGTTGTTTACACCTTTTCCCATATTCTTATCTCTATGTATGATTATTATATGTGTAAATGCTTTCGATTCCATTTTCTTATAGTAGATAGATATCTTGCTTTGATTGGTTTTTGTCCTCTATTTATGATTGTAGTTATTGATCGAATGGATTCAGTTTGAGAAGGAGTGATGGGAGAAAATCTAAGGATACAAAGGGAAGCAAAAGATAACAAGTAGGTCTCTTCTCTTATATATAATCTATAGGAAAAGGTTAAACTCTTTAATTTTGTTGTTCTAAGTGTAGCTACCCACTTAGGGATTTTTTGTTTATCCATAAATGAAAATTCCATATAACAAATTGGCGACCATAATGGGAAGTGACCATTGTTCTAGGTATTTTATCCTCATCATAGTACACCCTAGTAGACTTTACTTGAATTCATTGATCTTATTTCAGTATTTTTGACGTGTTTTTGGTCAAACAATTGTGCTTATATGTCTTTTGATTAGCCTCTCTGGCACCAATGCAAGCTTGGTTAGGGGACAGTGCACTGTAGAGAAGCCTTATGTGAGAGACAGTGCTCTGCAGTGCAGTCTCTCCTACTCTAACCTATTCTGATCCTCCTTAGGTCAAAAAACCCACCTTTGACTTGGTTTTTTTTCCAAATTTGCTTTTGAAGTGGTTTCATGAAAGATCAATGTTTCTTATGGTTTTGAAATCAACTTGAATTTCCTCTTTTAGCCCTACTTTGACCTTGATTGTTTAATGTTTCTTAAGGGATTTATTTATCATTATCAATTCATTTTCAAAGTTATTTTATATCAATTAGTCTTTTCTAAAAAGGAAGTGTTGTAAAGCCTTCATTTCTTTGAAAAATAAACCGTCGTAAAGTCTTCGTTTCTTGCGAAAAGTATTGATTGATTGTATGTGCATCTAGTTCCTTTTTGTTTATCTAAACACTAAAGTGGTTGAAAATAAAAAATTGCATCATTCATATTGTATTTTGTGAATGCTTGGTAGGAATAGCTAGGGAAATTGCATTAGGTGTGCTCTATGCTCTTTGTTAAAATATTGTGATTGCTCTATCCCTACTAGCTACGGTTTTCATTGTTAATTGAATGAAAGAATGTTTCTCATGTTAGTTGCATTCTAGGAATTGCAAATATACATCACATGGTGAACCTTGAAAGGAAAATTCTTAAGAAGATCAACTTAAAAGTTATCTCAATTAACCTAATTGAGCATTGTAACTTAACGCATAACATTTATAGGTCTAGGCTAGAGATGTGTTCCAACGTCATTAAACATAGCAGTTGTCTCTAACTTGTCTGTGTTACATTCCGAGTGTGATACCTCATTCCATGTACATAAGTATATCGTAGCTCGTCCATGTAATTTCGAGTATATAGGTCGGTCTTATAGTACGTAAAGTATAAAGGAATGCCCTCACAGTGGAGTTTCGCATTATACAATGCTAACAAGGATTGGGCCTCCACGTACTTTTGGGTATATATGGGAATACTACATTAGGTTACTATCCATCCTTAGGTAACCTAGTTGGCCACCTTGTACACTGTGATAAACCAAACAAAACATTCACGAAGATTTCCTACACGTATGTTAAGTCCTTGGTTTACTGAGGCAGTATATTGCAGTTCACAGTTACCTGGCAATCCTTTTGCCTAGATTATTCCTCTTATGTTTTGCTATGTCATTTTGATTAAAATAAAGTTAATTGACCATTGATAACATCCTCCACGTCACTCCATAGTTTATCTTAGGTTGAGACATATGGCAACAACTGCGGAGTCCACCGACCAAGTAATTCCTTTTGATGGGAATTCTAGACCTTTTCCTCTTTTCAGAAATATTAGTGCTCCTTATATGGCTACATTGTCCCTTCGGGACTTATCATCGACTGGACAGTATGGTTGTTCTCCACCTCCTTGGCCCTGCAACTGAATATTCCTACAACTGGACAAAATCAACCTCCAGTTGATCCTAAAGTTGACTCTTTGCCTTCTTCATCGGTTGTTTCTTCCTCCCCTTCTTCCTCTTTTCCTGGTGAAAGTATTGACACTAGTAACTAGGTGGATAAGAAGAAGAAGAAAATTCAGCAGGGGGGAAACCAAGCAACCATTGCTTTGAATGCAACTTCTGATGATAAAACATCTTATAAGCCTCACAAACTTCGATATCCTTGCAAACTTTGTGTGGGAGACCATCTTCTTGGAAATTGTTTTCATATTCCTCAAATATTAGAAGAATGGTCTTCTCGTTCACATCATCCTGTGTCATTAACTTCTCGAGATCATGCTAGTGACACACCATCAACTAATGGTAGTAAAGTTCATGGAAAGAAGGGTAAAATTAAGTCTTCCTGTAGGTTATGTGAAGGGAGTCACCCCATTCACCTTTGTCCCTATCTGGATGAAGCCAAAAAAGTGTTGGATAAACTTCTTGCTTCTCCACATCGACTTCCATCTAGTTACAGGAGACTCACCCTTAATCCTTCACTAGTTGATGAAGTGACTGACCAAAATCAACCATTGTTCAAACCCTCTCTCAGAATGTGAATACCATGAGTCTATACCTGACCAATCACAGGTCGAGGAAAGAGTTGACCCTATTTCAGCTTCAGTTAATCATACCTTTCCCGTAGAGAGTGAGTATGATACCACTCAGGTCTTTTTGTTTCTTCATATTCCAATGAGCTTGGATGCAACCATCTTGTTCCATCAAGACAGGAGGAAAATCCTCTCGTTCTCATAACTCAAGGGGGTAATTCTACTATTCTTACTATACCCCCTCCAAGTAGTCTGGTCAATTCCTTTGATTGGAATTGACTAGCAGGATGTCATCTTCCTTCTTATGTGCCTTTCGAAATCATAGTACAGGTTTGTAATATGATTGTACCCGGAACTATTATAGATGAAGGTGCATATATGAGTATCCTTTCCTCCACTGCTTAGCAAGTGCTCAGTTCATCGCCACTTGTTCCTGTTACCTAGAATCTATTGGATTTTAATAAAGGAACCAATCAACCATTAGGGATCCTTCCTCAGTTTCCTATTACTTTGGGAGGAAAAATTGTTTATGTTAATGTGATGGTAGTCCCATGCCCTTTGGAATACAATTTACTTCTTGGGCGTGACTATGTTTATGACATGGGAGCTATTGTTTCAACACTCTTTCGAGTGATGTGTTTCCCACATGAAGGAAGAATTGTCACCGTTGACCATATTTCGTTTTCTGGTCCAAATGTGGCTTCCAGTCAACCATCCACTCTAAATGGTCCTTTTGGCCCAATGGTATCTTCCCCTCCATGGGTCAATTATGTGGCAACCCATTCCATGCCTACATAAATTGACGATCAATTCTGTGATGTTGTACATTATGTACTGGGGCAATTGGAACTAGATCTCTCTAATGAATTCCTTGCTATGTATCCCTTCCAGAGCATTGTTCTCCCATCTGATGAGAACCTCTTGGAAGCCATGATCTCTTATGGGTCTTGATCGAGGAATCATGAGGATAATTCCTGGTCTTGTGTCAACCTCATTAAAAAATTAAACAAAGGCTATGAGAAAAGTTCATTGTCTTGTGTCAACCTTGTTAAAAAAGGAAACAAGGAATATGGGTATAGTACTTTTACTGTGTCAACCTCATTAAAAAATGAAACAAGTCTTTGAGCAAAGTTCCCTGTCTTGTGTCAAGCTCATTAAAAAATGAAACAAGGAAAATGAGGATAGTTCTTGGTCTTGTGTCAACCTCGTTAAAAAATGAAACAAGGAATATGAGGATAGTTCTTTTACTGTGTCAACCTCATTAAAAAATGAAATATGTCCTAGAGTAGAGTTCCTTGTCTTGTGTCAAGCTCATTAAAAAATGAAGCAAGGTCCCTTGTAGCAAATTTCTAATTCGAGCCTATGATTAGATCTCGTAAAATCTTAGTCGAGTCTTTCACTTGATCTCGTAAATGAACCTTCATTTCATCCACCTGATAGCCATGAGTAGTCTACTTAGGTGAATGTAATGAAGCTTGGGGGGCATGCACCTAGAATCGAGTCATCATGCTGGGGGCATGTAAACCAATCTCAAGCATAGTTTTTTGGTTCAAGCTTGTGTAAACATGAAACTGAATCCAAGTATAGTTCCCTATGGTTCAAGCTTGTGTAAAAATGAACCCATCTCCATTTTAACCCTAGTGATTGCAATTCTATTAGCCTCTTCCATCAGATGAGCCTTGGTTTGTTCTCCTTCCATCGTCGCTATCTTCTTGGTTGATCATACGCTTTCACTTGGTTGTTTTACCCTTTTGAGGAACAGTTGCAATGAGTGGTCTTATTAGCCAGCCTCTTCACATAAATCAACATGTTTTGAGAAGTTCCAACATCACTAGAACCAGTTGCTATCCTAGACACCACCCATTCCTCTGAGTGGAGTCCTCTTTAATCTCTTTTCAGACTCTTGAAATATGAAAAGATTGCCAAGCACTTGTCTTTTTCAGCTCGTTAACGGATTGGAAACAACATCTACTTAGTATAAGTTTAACCTTTTTCTAGACTGAGATAGATTACTTATGAAAAAGTAATATGTTGATCGAACATGGTCAATAGGTTCTCTCTTGTATTGTTTTATGCTTTTTTGGACTTGAGAGACAAATTTACGAAAAAGAACTTGTGGAGTGTCCTTTTTGTTCCTTTTCAAACTCTCTAAACATGAAAAGGACCGAGTTCTCATTGTCGTTAACATCGTTAAAACATCAAATAGTGACAAACTTGTCCATCATGACAAGATCGAGTTTCACCTTTTCTAGACTTGTTAAAACATCACATAGCAATGGATTCATCGGAAGGGTGGAATTATACAACAAGAATATGTTATCCTCCTCAAGATTGATAAAAAATAAAGAGGTACTGGTCAGCAATGACTAGGGAAAATGGGAAAAGGGGTAAACCACTTTATGGTAGTAGGTCGCTCTTGAACGTGACACTTTCACTTCATCTCTGTGACTACTTGGGTTTGGTTATCTGCTTGCTGGTTATCATACCTATGGTCTATCATAACATCCGTTACTTTGGTTTTGGGTCAATTTTGCCAATTCATTCAGTGTCGCCAACATGTTTAAGAGAAGTCACCCATGAAATTCATCCTTTACAGTACTCATAAACCTTCATTTTCATGACCGCCATTCCTGAACCTTGTGTCATCAGTCACATACTGTCTCCAAAATCATTACACTCATTTTTTGTCATTGATGTTGGATACATCAAGGCCCTCCTGCGACGAGTCGTTTCTTGTCGACATCAACACATTATCCAAGAAGTTGAATTAGAAACACCCTTTTAGTACCTTGAGGCTTGCATAGAAAAAGGAAAGTTTCTCACTTTTGGCGACAGGTTGACACCACTAGCCTTCAATCGAAATACTTTGTATGGTGTTCGACATCAAAACATCTATTCACACCATGCAGAATGTACTGCGGTACCTTGAGGATAATTATCATTATCGGAGATTTCTCTCATGTCTGTTAATAGTTTACATCATTCACTGGTAATCAGATGGTTTCTTCCCATGTTCGACTTCAGATCACATATTCACATGGTTAGACTCGTACTTGAGTTAACTATTGACCGAGATAGAAGACCCACGATCTATTTTCATCCATCTGGGCTGCAATTTAAGGAGAGTACTAAATCATCTATATGATGGATTCGCACAGATGGTCATCCTATCATGGGTCCATATCTGTAGATGACTATCTGATTTATGTACATGTAATGAAAAGTTTATATGCTGAGCATGGGTATGCCTTCCCTTAGTGATTCATGAAAAATAAAAAATATCATGATATTATGTATTGTAATTGATGCAGGCCACTATTTGCTTCAATTCCTCCTCATCACATTGTAAATCATATCACTCAACATTATCATTTTCAACTTCATGCTTTAGGAGGCAACTATTATAGGTCTATTTGGGTACATCACTCTTGACATTCAAGTCAATACAATTAGGGCTCATCAAACCCTAATTCAATTGCTACATGCCCTAGACAAGTCATCACATTAAATGCCTTCATTCCTGAGATTTTCCTGGCCTGAAGACCTCTTGAAATGCCTCCTTGAGTGACTAGCACAGCCTTGGTCATGTGTAACTGCGCTGCAGAGCACCTAGGCCTACTTTGACCTGTGATGGGCGAGATTGAGTGAAATTTGAATAGGGTTGTGGGAATATTCCTTAGTTCTAGATCATTCTATAAGGATCCCACCTCTTATCCCCTCCTATGAGCTCGAAACTGGAAAGGCTAAGGATACATTAACCTCCTATCCTCTCATCCCTTCCTCCATGGAAACTAACTCTAATATTGGAAATCCATTCAATACCCTCATTTATGACAAAACCACCTCCATTTCCCTATAGATTGAGCATTCATCATAGTGATCTAGGGGCTGGAATTTGAAGATTGTAAGGAAATATTATTAGTTTGAGGTTTGAGATCATAATAAAGTATTGGTATGCTGCCAGAGTGTTGTGCTTTTGGTGTGATGAAGGATGGAACTCAAGTTGGATGAGTGACATGGGATCAAACTTATTTGGTTGTAACTCTTCCTTCTACTGTTAATAAAGTTGTTTACACCTTTTCCCATATTATTGTCTCTATGTATAATGATTATATGTGTAAATGCTTTCGATTCCATTTTGTTATAGTATATAGATCTCTTGCTTTGATTGGGTTTTGTCCTCTGTTTATGATTGCAGGTACTAATTGAGCGGATTCATTTTTAGAAGGAGTGACTGAAGCAAATCAAAGGAGACAAAGGGAAGCGAAAGATAATAGGTAGGTAACTTGTCTTATCTATCCTCTATAGGAAAAGGTTAAGATCTTTAATTCTATTTTTCTAAGTGTAGCTACCCACTTAGGGAAGTTGTTTTTATCCATAGATGAAAATTCCATATAACAGGTCTAGATTCGAGTAACTCACTATTTTTGATAGCAAGGGCTCACCTACCCTCATCAATTGGTTCTCTACCAACTTGAGAACCCCATAGCGAGCCAATTCCCCTCGAACCCCTAATCTCTCTGAATCTCGGATAAAAGGGTATCCAAGTATCACTCACGCCAGTTGATTTTCAACTCTACCATGCCTGCAAAACACCACATGTCTTGTCAGTTCAGAGAAGAAAACACTAGTCTACACTGATCACCCTACAACCCTCACCAGGCCAGTAAACCACCCCTCTTTTCAGCCCCAAATCATAGTTTTCTGCCCAGAAAGAGCAAGCTCTTAAGTTTTCACCTATTTCCTA
The DNA here is from genome assembly GCA_000404065.3 of Pinus taeda. Taxonomy (NCBI): domain Eukaryota; kingdom Viridiplantae; phylum Streptophyta; class Pinopsida; order Pinales; family Pinaceae; genus Pinus; species Pinus taeda. The sequence continues at coordinate 60,208 of APFE030167682.1, forward strand.
CAAGCCAGATCACACTTATGGGCCCAAAAAGTGTGATGTGACCATGAAGAGGAGAAAGGGTCTCCCAAGGAGTTGCAGGGTGCCAAAAATCAGGAAATAAACCACTGAAATTGAAGAGATGAGTAAGGCCACCTTCCTGAAAGTCGTAGATCCTGATTCCGATTGTTGGTTTATCTGATATGATCTCCATAATATTTAGGGCCTTTTCCTCCTCTACAAATTCACCACAACTCACTTAGCAAATGAATTCAAATTGGAGGGAAAATGTCCTTTCATAGAAAAATCCACAATTTTTATGTCACCCATTGCGACCAAATCGTAGCTCAATTTGATGAACCATCAACACCATTGGATAGATCTCATCGAGTATTACAACGGTTCTTTATCAGTTTTTAATGATTTAATACTTCACTAGGAGGTCATTTTTCCAAGAAGGGTCACTTCGTCACCTCTCAAAATCAAATTTCTTCATATGAGATGCTTGTACTTTTGGGACCACCTTCCCTTGGAGCTTTTCATATCACCTGTCGACTTTCATCATTAGTAACCATCATTTACTCATACTTTCATGGTCCTCACCAAGCCTATTATGTGTGGTAGCATCATCAAATCACCATTGTTCAAAGCATCTGTGATGAGTCACCTTTCAATCCATGGAGTTTGTTTCGCATCACATTATATCATGTCACAGTATTGCATCCATATTTGCATAATGTTCATGTTGTGCTGCCCATTTTGGCCTCCAGTCATACTGTCCCCATCCCCTCCAAGGTTGAGTCAGTCGCTGCTCGGTCAACCATGCACTTTATGCTCTGGCAAGGGTAGTAGTTTGTTTGTCCCTCAGTCCCACATTTTCCATTGTCACTAGTGTCACTCCATCAGGCACATTAATATTTCCCCTTGTGCCTTAGTTGAGGATCCTCATAACCTCACCTATCGTGGGCCCTATTCCATTGACATCAGCTTATTTATTCCAGAAGAACGGCTAGAGGGTTGTATATCTTGGTTCCAGCTTCCATTCTTTTTCGGTGCCTTAGATCGAGCAAAGGGGCTCGTTATTTCCCTTTGACTTGGTTGTTTCATGTTTGCAATTCATACACTTGATGGAACAGTGATGCAGTAGATTGTACCAGTGATTTCTAGGTGTATGTGAGATGTTTCAAACCTCATGAGAGGGTGGCCCTTCAGGTAGCCCCCCACATGCACAGATGCATTCCTATTATGCTACAACCTTAGATGCAGTTCTGCAAAGTTGATGGGTTCTATTCCTACCGATTGGAGTGTTGATAACATCCACGTGTCTTTTAGATGATCCATTCAATTTTATAGAGCCCCTCCCTGTTCAACAGGGTTTCTTCAGTTGTTCTACCCTCCCTCCCACCCATTTTTTGAGGGAAGGGCCATTGTATCTCATGTACTCATATATTATTGTATTCAGTCTTGGCTCATGTCTTTTTCAGGTGCATTATGTATATGGGACACAATGCATTATTTTCTAGCTTAGGTATGCCAGTGTGTCATCTACCATTCATCATGTACTTCACTGGCCAGTTTTATGTTTCTTGGCGCATCATTATTTTTGTACTATGTTATCTCGGTAGGTATAGGTATGCCTCCCTTGCCTCACTGAGATTTGGTACCATAGAATAAAAGGAGACTTGCATTGGTCTCGCCCCCTCTATCCCTATCCTCTTTTGTTTCAGCTCTATTGGTCTCTCTCTATCTTTGACTCCACTTTGTTGTCTAATGATTGTGTTTTTACAATGAACTTTGGTCATACGTTTTTCTCCTAGCACTCATACGTTGGGGGGGAATATTTTATCACCAAAAAATTGATCATCTAGCCTAATTTACTAGATGGATCAAAGTACACCATGTAAGGCCAGTTTTACCATAGTAAAATTTCTTTCACTGTGAGAAATTACTTAATAAACCACATTTGTTAAAGTAATTTATAATTAAACCCATGAAGAATAATTAAATAAATCACTATTTATTTAATTATCTTCTAGGAATAATTAATTAAACCATTGTTTAATTAATATTCCTTGTCATATTTGACCCAGTTATGAAAAATTAACAGACAAATTATTAGTTATCTTATTTTTCTCTAGGAATAATTAATTAATCACTAATTAATTATTATTCCTTGTCAAATTTGACTAAATCCCTCTGGAATAACTAAATAAAGTATTATTTATTTATTATTCCTTAACCAATTTCTTGAGATGATAAATAAATCATTTATTTATTTATTATTTCTAAATAAAAGTTTAAATACGTTTTCCCTCCTAACCAAATTTAATAAAATATTTCAAGTGGTTATTCCAAGAATGGGGGTAATAATATTTTATTATTGCTCATTATTCAAGGATAACTCAATATTTTGTTATAAATAGAAATGTTTTCCATTCATGATTCACTTTTGATTATTTTCATTGTTGCACTCACTGTTGTAACTCTGATAATTATCACTGTCGCACACCATTTTTCTTCCATTTGAGTTCCCATTGAGCTCAAACATTTTATTTGCTGGGTTGACACATTATAGAGGAGACAAAATATATACAAGTTGAAGACATTTGAGGATAGCCAAGAACCCATCCCATAGAGGGGGAGTGGTAACATTTATTTGTTCCCTTCACAAGTGTTATAATAAAATCTATTCTTTTTATATCTAGTTTCCATTGGATTATTAGAGTTATTACTATTTAATTTTGTTGTTTAACTATGATTGTGGCATAGATCAGGACTTTGGTAGGTTTTGTTTCTATCAGTTGTTGTATATGTACAATTTTTAGCAACCATTTATATTGTTGATATTGTTTGTCATCCACAATATTAAGTGGGTTCTTTTTGTACATCTTTGAGAAGAAAACACTACAACAAAATTGTCAGCACTTGATGAGGAAAGAAAAATCATGTTCGAACCTAAATCAGTCACGAAACAAGAACTCAACAGCTACGAAATTGATCAATTTCAGAGTATCTCGTTAAGTGGAAGAACTTACCCGCTAAATATTCCGCATCAGAGGATGAGAATTTTATATAGAAGCATCCATAACAACTCAAGCATTGAGGACAACACTTTTTTTAAGGAGATGGACATGTTAGGTCCCTACAATACTAGTGTGTTCCCTCATTTTTATTGTGAGTGTATCCCCTTTATTATTATTGTTTTACCCATGTATTCCCCATATTTCATTATTGTACCCCATAGAAGCCCATTATTGTTATTGTTGTGCCCTTACATTATTATTGTTATATCAGCTCTGATTATATTGTGACCCCTTAGACTCCTATATATAGAAAGGATGTTTTGTCATTTGAGTCATCCAAGAATTGTCATTTTTGTAATTTAAAGGAGGTTTCCCCCTAGAAGAGGCTAATTTTGAAGTCATTGATCTATCTCTTCTTCTATTTTATGAGCTGGTTGCATAACAAAATGAAGCTGCAAATGCAGTGAAGACTAGTGAATTGGTAGCATGTTCTTATTGTTGGAAGGCAAATGAACATTGAGTACAATGTTATTCTAAGGGAAAGGGGAATGTAGCAGCCCTAGTTTCACCCCTGAATTATTAATGTATAATCATTTAATAATATATGTTGCAAGCTTATGTGATGCATGCCAAGCCATGTGGAATAGGTTGGTGAGTCTAAAGCTCATTGAGGCCATTATACCTTTGTGTGTATATCCATTTTAGGCTAGTGGCCCAAGTTATGAATATGGTTAAGGTCAGTGTGCCTATGTAATGGGTATGAGGAGTGTGATTATTAAGCTAGTGATTTAGGACATAATTCATTAGGTTAGTGAGCCAAGAATTTATTCTATTCATTGTGCTCATGTGTATGTGTGTATATATGTGTTGGGGTCGGGGTTCTTACATGTATAGGCTTTTATAAGCTATGAGGCTGGAAAGCATAAGTGAGGTAAACATGTTTAGTAAATTCATATTAATAAATATATGATGCTTGCAAGAAAACCTAGCTAAAAGAGTATAGGGGGTTGATGGCTCCAAGGCGAGAAAAGGAATCTTGAAGATAGGGTTATATTATAATATTATAATATAATATTACAATAATAAATAAATGGGAAATATGTCATAAAAATGGGTTTCCCTTATTCAGGAGGGGGGATCCAATTAAAAAATGAGACTAGATTACTGAGGATGGTAGTAAGGCTCCTAGAGCCCCAAATATGAGACCATCCCTATTTGGCCATAACATGTCTTAGAGGTGGTGGCACAAGACTCAAGGGACTGGAGGTGCTATGAAGGATGTGCACCACTTGGGTTTAGGCTGATGGGGGATTTGATCCTAGAGGTTAGAGGTTTCCAGGCTTTATACGAGAGCTTGGATGATATATTGAGACCGATGTGGGCAACATGAAATATTGACATTCAAGTTAAGAAATTTACGGCAGAGAGATAAATTATTACTAAGATTTAACAAGATTTACATAGAGGAATAATAAAATAACCAGCAAAAATACACATAAATATTATACACATAATATTTATCTAGGAAAATCCCAAATCTGGGGAAAAACCCAACCCATTGAGATCGCATTAGCATTGGCCAAACCCCAAATCTGAGGAAAAACACAACCGAATGAGATCTCATTAGCATTGGCCAAAACCTTGGCCAATCTGGCCAGGTGAGCCTTCATCGCTCACCTCCGGGCCTACATTATAATGAAGTATTCCCAGCCTTTTATAGGTTTCATTACATGCAATACCATGGACCATAATACCATTGATACACTATACCATGTGCCCAAAACCACTACTATTTAACCAGGTCAACCTTGACTCAGACCCCGAATCAATTTTACCTAACAATTCATGACCTCTTGAGTAAGATGCCATGGGGGTGGTGTCATAACTCGAGGGAATTAAGGGAAGAGAAGGGTGTGCTTGGGGTGGGTGAATGGGAAATGTGAACCACAGGACTCTAAGGATGTCCATTTCTATCTGATTAAGAATCACTCAGGTGGTGGCATAGCCTAAGGGAATGTAGGGTAAAGAAGGGTGTGCTTGGGTGTATATGATGGGGGGCATGACTCTATGGGGTTAGAGGTTGACAAGGTTAGTACCTTGGCTCTATCACGTTTGGTATGAAGCGCATACCTAGATTGTGTAGCTAAAGTTGAGTGGAGTCATCGTTTGACTTTGAGGTGACCGACTTCTGAAAGAATTGAAGAAAGATGATCTATGGATAGGAGGAATTTCGAAGGCCTGCAACCAGTTGGCATATTTCACATATAAGTTCTTGCAATCTATTCATGTGTGTATTTGGTTATGTTGTACTTATACACGGTTTCGTACTCTTGTGATTTTATTGTTCTTAGATTGTATGTTATGTTTAAATTATGTATCTATTTTTGGATATGTTTGCATTGTTGGTATTGCTACATGGATTTCTTTTATGTATTATGGATTCCTATGCATGGAGTGTCACACTATAGTTAATTGATGAAAATGTGTTCAATTATGCTTGAAATGGTTGTTGACAATAATTCAACAATTTTTTTGTTTTTGTTGTTATGATTATTTTACTGTGCCATGGGCATCGTTGTGGTGAATTGAGCATGTATTTCAATAATGTTCATAGATATTGGATTTTTCTTAGTGGAATCACCCAAAGGAGGGTTGGGGATGTTACATTAATGAAGTTTTTAGCTGTCCAAAACTTGTGTAATTTCCATATTTGATTTTTAATGATATTAGTTTTTTTCATGTATTGTTACATACACCATATATGTCTTGATAATTTGACCTAAGGGAAATTTTTTGAGTGATTTGACGTCATCATTGAAGGAAAAAATATTTGTAAAAAATAATATCCAAATATAATTTATGTGAGATAAGCTATCCTAGAGGGTTAATGTTATCCAAATTATTTGTATATTTTCTCCATGGATTTCCTAGAAGATTACGTTGTTTTATACCTTATTTCATAATAGCCTAAGGATAGAAATTCCCAAGTTTGATATCTGAGAAGTCTTTAGGTTTAGAGCTGAAATTTTTGTTTTGCACTAAAGTCAAAATGGAGAAATTTTCATAGTTTGTATTTGTGTTTGACATCCCAAAGTTGGATTCACACACTATCTAACTTGTGTGTTTTCATTGTTAGACACCTAATCCTAAGGGAATGGGCGAAAATATGTAAATATGTAAAGAGAGAAATTCAATCAATTATAATATGAAAAGACCTAGGAATTGGAATCTCAAAGGTCAACATTATACTTTTATATAATGATATTCACCTTAATAGAAAGCACACAATGGGAATTACCTTCCTGGATTGACATGGTATTAAATCATAGGTCCCAAATCATAGGTATTTTTTCTTCTCTTTGTAACTCCATTATTGATTCCCTTGTTGTTAGGGTGCAAACCTACACTAGTCCCAACATATGTTTCATTGGTTTTAGAGAGAAATGTTAGCCTTGTCATCCATTAGTCTATTTTACAAAACCCCTACAAATGTTTAATATCCTGCCCTCACCTCCTCATGCACAAACATCTTGGACTTAATTTCCCTCTCCCTTAAATCCATAACTGAAGCATTCGTCTGGGGATTAAATCTACGAAGTTTAAAAACTCTACAAACTCCATTTGATTCAATTTCCTTTTCTTTCTCTCATTGGATTCACTCTAGTCTTCAAAAGGAATCGTTTATGAGGGACTCCTCTAAATAAAAGCTAAGGAAATTCCTCATCAATTCCTCCTATCCTACCATTTATATATCGGGTTGTTTTCTTTGAAATCTTAGCAAGTGGGATATCTTCTAGCATCATGTAGGCATGGTATATTCTGGGAGAGCTCAAGTTCCACATCTCCTCCCTTGTTTCTATAGCTATAAATAATTTTTGTGGTTATCAAGGGCTTATCCAGGCATCTCAACTATTATATTCTAAATGATGCCCATTTTCCTGGGACATGAGCCAAACCTTGCCTCCACTGCACACTATTCATAACCCCCATGGTATCGAAGCATAAACTGAATATTTCATTTTCAGTTCAAATACTGGCTCATACATATATTTTTAGGTATCCTTCATAGTGAATTAACAACGTAGATTAAGGTTATTTGGTGTGAGGAAGCCACCACAACTTCTTATGTATGTGTGGTAACATAGAGAACTAGTAGGTGTTGGTCTTTTAATATAGGACCATTGTGCTACAATCCCTTGATAGTTTGCAAGCTCTATCACTAGAAATAATCCTAGAGCAATCTTTGAGATTGAAAACCATTACTTCCTCAGGCCTGGCTTTCATTGGAGGTCTAATTATGTTATTTAACATTAGAGGGAACTATTTTTTTCTAAACATAAACATTTTAAAGGTCATTAGTTCCATTTCTATTGGCATCTATTCTATTTATTGCCATTTTATATTTTAGATACATCACCCACAGATATCCAAATATTTTCATACTAAAAATCCTTCATATTTTGTTTGTGAAATTTATTTTGGAGAGAATTTTTAATACCTCTACTTAAATAATAGGTTCCAAGTTAACAAATATGTGTTCTCTCATTTAAATTGTTGGAGTAGTACTCATTGGCAAGGAGAAATACCATGAATAGTCCAGAAAGATCAGACACACCTTTATCTTGAATGACCTATGGAAAGGTGTATGTGAAGGAGAAGGTTATAATGAAATTACCATGCCCATATCAGATAAAGAGATCACCATATGGGAGAACAAGGATAAAAAGGCTTATTCCCTGGCTGTTGATTTTATAAGTGAAGAGGTGATTTGTCATATTATTCCAATTAAAATGCTTATGATGCATTAAAGAAGTTGAAATATTTATTTGACTCAAACGCAAAATTGGAATAAATTCAATTGATGATCAATCTCCCCAACTTGGAATTGAAGGATAATTACCCCCTAAGCATAGCCTAAAAAAATAGATCTACCATGCATGATGTAGAAGCCACTAGAATTAAAACGGAGATCCCTCTCATAGCCTTTTTCAAGGACCTCTATCCTACATATTCTCACTAACTTGAATCTTTACATGCTAGTGCCCAACTTACAAACATTACTTTTGATACTCTTGTGGAGAAGTTTGTAGGACAACAAAAAGCTTTTGGGTAGAGAAAGATAACTTCTCAATCCCTTGAAGAAGTTGTGTGCCTTACACAGAAAGAGAAGAATCATACTCATGATTATTTTGGAGGAAGACATGGTAGAAGAGGACGTGGAAGGAAGAATAATAGAGGAAGGGGGGTAAATATAATCAAGGAGGAAAATTTGATCTCTAGTGTATTCATTGTAATATAGATGGACATGGTACATCCACTTGCAAAATCCCTTGGGAAAGAATCAAGCAAGAACGAAAAGAAGACAAAGGTAAAACACCAAATCCAAGGAAAGGTAAAGCACCTAAATCTACTCATTATATTGTTGTAGATTGCGATAATGGATTAATTGAAGATCTATTTCTTACTTCATTTTCTTCTTGGAAAGATGCATGGCTACATGATACAGGTGCAACATACCACATGACCTTCCATAAATAATTATTTTAAGACTTCAGTGACAATGTATATGGAGAAGTATACTTTGAGACAAGTCAAGTCTCCAATCATCTGGACTTGGCACCATTAGGATTAAACTACCTATATTTCCTATCTTTCTTGTGCATGAAATGTTGAAAATACTAAGAGAAGGGGTGAATCAATATCTTTTTAAGTTTTTATTTTATGATAGTTAAGTTTTTTATCTCAAAATAGACTAGAACACAAGATATAAAATGAAAATAAATTTATTAATCCAACTCTCTTGTACAAAAAATTAGGATCCAACCTATACAACATAATATTTGAATTTTTCACGGCTCCAACCTTCAACGTATCCAAGCTTGTAATCGGTAAAAATGAGGGATCCAATCCACTCAACAACTTCCAAGCTTAAATTTTGTCAAAAATAAGGACTCTAATCCTTTCAAGAACTCCAACCTCCAACTTGGTCAAACCAAAAACTTTACAAAAAATAACTACTTTAAAAGTCTTCAATTATTCTAGCATTCCTGTTGTAACAAGTGATCTATATCAACTCAACAATTCTTCAATAATCCTTCTCCAACAAGAGTCTCAAGTCCACTCCAACACTACACAAAAACAACTCTTCAACAACTATTCCAATGATGCCTTCAAGGAATTTAACTCTATTACAAGAGGGGTTGCTCCAAAACTTAGTATAAATATGGCTTCAAGGTATGCACTACAAGTCCTCTACAAGTTTCTCCAATAAGTAGTGCTCCAACAATGCTCTAAAAATGCCTTAATTATATCCATAACAGTGCTTCAAATATGTTCCAACAATTGCATCAAAGATTGTCTTCAACTTCAGCTCAAGAACTAGTCCCAAACTTTGTTATAGTTTCAATAATATCCATTAAAATCTGCTCAAGTATGTGAAAGCTTCATTCCTAGGGGCTAGAAATCTAAAATCTCCATAGGTCCAAATGTGCCATTTTTGTCACAGTTTCCAATCTTTTTCAAGACCAAATTTTGAGCTTGCAGATTTAAAGCGTACCTTTTTCTTAGGTATGAGTGACTACAGATCCAAAATTAAAGTCTAAACATGCTTTACCCTGGTCAAAGATACTCCATAGAGGGCCAAAACCAATATTTTCTATATGCATAAATTGTGTTCATAATTTTTCTTATGGCTGAGCAACATATGTATTTTCGTAGAGCTGAATTGTAGGGCTATCAAGAGGCTGATATTTGTGACATAGAGAGGTCTATTCCAAGGGCTGAAATATGTGCTTCTAAGATGTATTATCCAAATGCTTTAGTTATAGTCTTCAAGGGCTGAAATCTATTCACTAAACAAGGAAACATATACAACAAACAAATGTCTCGAAAATAGAATAGAGATCTACTAAACGATGATCCAAACAATTATAGAAAACTAGAGATAACAATCATGAGAAACTTGTTTTATCTTCTCTCTAAGTTGATGAGATATGCACTTGTATTTCTTACTCCAAGTCCAAGTTCCTTATCCTTCTATTTCGTGGGTGAATTAGATGGATGAAATGGAGGAGCATAACTCCTATTTATGCTTGCTTGAACCTATGTTGAACTGACATGTCTATTGACTTATGTAGGCCTACTTACGCTAAAGACAAATATGAATTTCTTGATTCAAAAATTAAAATTATTAGAAACTAAGAGGAGTTAAGGGGCAAGTAATTACTTATTAGAAAGAGCATGAAATTCTCTACAATCTTATGTAATTGTCTTCATGAACTAGTGTTCTTTTTTAAATAAATAAGAAGAATTTTTCCAGCAATCTCCCCCTTTTTTATTTATGGAAACACTCTCCTCATATGCTACTCACCCTATCCTCTACAATAATATCTTCATATTCTACTCTTCTTGTTATCATGTTACTCCCCCTATCATAATGTTGCTCCCCCTATCATATTCTCCCCCTTTGACATCAATAGCAAAGGGATGCTCTAATGGGATGCAAGTGAGATGACCCCCATAATTTGAAAAAGATGTTCAAATGATTCTTGAGGTAGGGATTTTGTGAAGATATCAGAAATTTTTTCCTTAGTGTTTACATACTCCATTTTTATGTTTTGTTTTGAAATATGTTCTTGGAAAAAGTGATACTTGATTGGGATATGTTTTTTTATTTCAATTCATGACTAGATTCTTTTAGAGGTTGATTTCACTAATGTTGTCATAGTAGATGGTGATAGGTTGATTTGTTTCTATGTTGACATCCTTCAAGGTTTCCTTCATCCATACGATTTGTGTACAACAATCTATTACTGATATGTACTGGGCTTCAGCTCTCGAGAGATTGTAGATGATTGTTTCTTGCTAGACCAAGACACAGGACAATCTCCCAAGAATAATTCATTCCCAATACCATTCTTTGGATCATCAATGTTTCCTTATCAATATGAACCAATATATGTTTTCAAAGTAATATTTTTTCTCTTAGGGTAACATAATCCAAAATCAAGAGTTCCTTTTAGGTATCTGAGAATTCTATTTACATCTAGCATATGAGATTCATTTTGGGTTGATTCGAATATTTCCACCATTCCTACTTCCTACATCATGTCTAGCCATGAAGCTATTAGATATAAAATAGCTCCAATAATTGTCTATAAAGAGTAGGATACACTATAGGAGATACTTCATCTTTACTTAACTTGCAACCTGTAATCATAGATGTGCTCAATAACACATTATTCCATCCCAAATCACTTATGCATATCTATGATATATGTTTATTGTAATATGAACATACCTGATTTAGTTTGGGTTACTTGAAGTCTAAGAAAGTAAGAAAACTCACCAGTCATTAAAATGTCAAATTCTTCTGACATGTTTTGGGAAAAATGATGACTCGTTTCATCAGTGTTTCTTCCAAAAATAAAATCATCCATGTATACTAGCGTGATATGGCTTTCTACAAATCCTTTCTTGAATCCTTATTGTTGAAGATAATGATCAAGTCTAATGTACCAAGATTTTGGAGCTTGTTTTAATCCATATAAGGCCTTGTTTGATTTGCAAACAAAATATTTTCCTTTTGCTAAGTCAAACCATTATGGTTGTTCCATATATACTTATTCCTTTAGGCCACTATTTAGAAATGATAATATATCAACTTTGAATATTTTAGAGCAAGAAAATTCCAAAAACATGCATATGGATTCTAATCAGGCAACCAGAGGAAAGGTTTCTTCAAAGTCAATTCCTTCAATTTGAGAGCACCCCTTGCACACCAACCTTTCCTTGTTTAGTTTGATCTATCCTTCTTCATTCATATTTTTCTTGAACACCAACTTGGTTGCTATGACATTTATGTCCTTTTGATGAGGTACTAGCTCCCATGTTCCATTATTTCAATTTGATAATTTCCTTCTTCCATTGTATTTATCTAGTGAGGGTCCTTGCTTGTGTCAAATTTTCTAGTTCTATTGTGGACAATAAGGAAATATCATTTTTTTCTATGTATTTTTCATCTTTCTTTGATTTTGTATCCCAACATCTACATCACCAATAATTTGATCTTCTGGATGATGTTTTTGAATAAAATTTACCCTTGATGTAGATTAAGATGGTTTATTTTGATTTTCTAGATCCTTTTATTCTTTTGCAGCATCTTCTTCTGGATATGCAAGGATAAGATCTTCAACTTTAATTTCAACTTCTTCTTCAGGAAAAATTTGGTGAATATTTACATCAATATTTTCAATTTTATTTCACAATCAATTTTTGTATCATTTGTAGGCCTTGCTTCCTGTAGAGTATCCAAGAAATATACCTTCATCAACCCAAGAATGGAACTTGCTGATGGGCCTCTAAATTAGACGTAAATTAAGGCCCGTGCCTCTAATTTAAAACATAAATTAAGCCCTATGACCATCCTTCATCACATTAAACATATCTTTTTGCATTAGATAATTTATTTTTAACTTTAATATATTCATTAGGAAGGTTTATGAATAATTGAATATTTGTGCCTAATATGTTTTTTTTTTTGTGTGGAATATTATGAGAATATTTGGAAGATTATGAAGAGTTGGAGGAGGAGATAATTTAGGGACTTGTTCCCTACCATGGGAGGATCAATAATAATTAATAAGTCAATAATATATTATGTAATTATGGCACAAATTGTGGAACTCCAATGATTGAGAAAATCTAAGAATGTGTTCCACTAATCAAGGGAGCAAATCCACCAATCAAGGGAGAAGATCCACTAATCAAAGGATTTTGGCGGGGAAATATTCCTCCATCCATGGGGAATGATTATTAATCATTTTGTATAAGCACCAAGTCGAATTTTCCTCTAGGGAATGATTGAGAAAATCTAGGAATGTGTTCCCTGCCATTTAATGCAAATTCCTAGTATTAGGGACTAGATCCACTAATCAATGGATTTTGGTGGGGAAATATTCCTCCATTCATGTGGAATGATTCCCAATCATTTTTTATAAGTACCATGTTGAATTTTTCTCTAGGGGAGATTTTCGTTAGTGTTATTGTGGAGAGAGATTGTACTCTTGCAGCTCCATTGTATTTTCTTGCAGGGATGTAATTCTATTGATGAAAATAATGAAGATTGGTGTCATGTTAAGATTCTAAATTTTGTTCTCCTCGATAGGTATCTGATTTTCCTTGGGCTTGGCCATCCTAGGAACCTCAGATCCATTTCCTATCATTGTTGTTCCCTCTTTCCATTGCTTATTCACATGCATCTCTTGTTTTTATTTCTTTCTATTTTTGCATTTAGAATTAATTTTTTCTTGTAGTATGATTGAGTTAAATGGTTGATGTAAGTTCTTTTGCAGGATCAAAAGAATTATTTCATCCTTGGAAAGGCTTTGGAAGTTCATAGGAATCATTGAGTTTCTTGGATTAGTATTCTTATTCCCAAATCTAGATTGTTGGACCTCCTTTTTAGCAAAGAACAGTAAATTTCTGCTATTTTTTAGAGAATGCTAATGAGCTTCAATTAAATTGATTCCACTTGCATTAGATCAATAAAACATTCTATTTCATAAAAAAAATACCCCATTGCATTTACACTTGATTTGGTTAGACAGTTTTTAGATTTACTAGCTCACTAGTTCTCGAATTTCTAGATTTTCGACTAGTAATGTATTTTTTTTTTCATGGGTTGACAGAGGTCTTTTTGAGTTATTCCACTTGTAATAGGGACCCTTCCCTAAGCCTTCCAACACCTCACATTTTTCTCTCGGTTGTATCCTGTACGTTCACTGTAATTCCTACAAGATCATCCTGTAGGTTTTCCTGAAATGGCCTGTTTTGAGGCTGAATTGAGAGAAAACCTCTAGTAAGTCACCAAAAGCCTCCAAAGGCCACACCATCCAACTATATCATAACCCTTCCATCCAACCTCCAACATCCTTAATTGACCTGCCACATCACCAAAGGAAATTAGTTTGCATACTTGATTTTGCAAGAAAAGACAAAAAGAAAAAAACAGATCTATTTCAATCCCTTTACTTGCACATTAGTGATGTTTGATGATTCTTAATTCCATGCTTAGATTGTAGAATTTGTTTCATGATAATTTATCATTATTTCATAGCATAGTTTCTTGGCAGTTAATTAGGAAATGGTGCGATTTAGCATTGAATTTCCATCTCTTTCCTTGTACTTTCTTTCTTGCAACAGGTTAAGGTTCCATTTCAAACATTTCATTTTCTACAATTAGTTTAGGATTTGACTTCAGTACATGCATTCCATTACATCATGACAACAAAGGAAGGACACATTGTATGTTGCGCATATAGTTCTAACACCTCTTAAGTTTGTAAGAACCCCAGGTTGATAATTAAAGTTGGTAGCCTTGGGAGTTGCAACATTTTTGTTGCAATACCGAGGCTCATCACTTTTTGGTGCCATTGCCGGGGAGGTGTCAAAGTATGCATTGTTTTCTTCCCTAGTTGATTCATTTCTTTTTACCTTTTGTACAAACAAAAAATATTTTCATTATGCATATTTAATTTCAAAAATAGAAAATTTCATTGCATTATAGTTTTCATTCAATCGTAAAATCAAAAACAAAAAATCTCCAACACCAACCCACCCCCCCATTTAATCACGTGGTGTAGTAAGAGCCACATCACCATTTACTTTTGGAAGTAGAAAAGGAAGATGGTAAAGAATGTAGAAGAAATGGATGGAGATAATGAGGAAGATCCTCTTGGATTTACCATTCAAGATATTGTTATCAATGTGCACATTAAGAACATCCCTCCATCTTTTCTTCCAAAATTTCATGGTCTAAGGTTAGAGGATACAAAAACCTTTCTCTTTGAATTTGAAATTGTTCATAGATCTTATGGTTACTTATTAAAAACTCAAAGATTGAGATTGTTTCTAGCAACATTGAAAGATAGGGTTGTTAAATGGTTCATGAGTTTAGGGAATAATTCAATAAGATCATGGAATAATATGAAAAATATATTTCTAGAAAAATATAAATATCGTGATCTTAAATAAGAAATCTTTAGAATGAATCAAAGAGAAGATGAGAGCCTTGAGGATCTAATAGAGAGGTTCATGTACAATGTACATAAATTAAGGCCCATGCCTCTAATTTAAAACATAAATTAAGGCCTATGACCATCCTTCAGCACATCAAACCTCTCTTTTTGCATTAGATAATTTATTTTTAACTTCAATATATTCATTAGGAAGGTTTATGAATAATTGAATATTTGTGCCTAATATTATTTATTTTTTGTGGAATATTACGAGAATATTGGGTAGATTATGAAGATAGGAGCAGGAGATAATTTAGGGACTTGTTCCCTACTACTGATTTATAAATAACAAATAATAAGTCAAAAATATATTATGGAATTATGGCACAAATTGTGGAACTCCAATGATTGAGAAAATCTAGGAATGTGTTCCACTAATCAAGGGAGCATATCCACCAATCAATGGAGCATATCCACTAATCAAGGGATTTCGGTGGGGAAAGCTTCCTCCATCCATGGGAATGATTCTTAATAATTTTGTATAAGTACCAAGTCAAATTTTCCTCTAGGGAATGATTGAGAAAATCTCGGAATGTGTTCCCTACCATTTAATGCAAATTCCTAGTATTGGGGACTAGATCCACTAATCAAAGTATTTTGGTGGGGAAAGATTCCTCCATTCATGGAGAATGATTCCTAATCATATTTTATAAGTACCAAGTCGAATTTTCCTCTAGGGGATATTTTCATTAGTGTTATTGTGGAGAGAGCTTGTATTCTTGCAGCTCCATTGTATTTTCTTGCAGGGATGTAATTCTATTGATGAAAATAATGAAGATTGGTGTCATGTTCAACTTCTAAATATTGTTATCCTCCACAGGTCTCTGATTTTCCTTGGGCTTGGCCATCCTAGGAACCCCAAAGCACTTTTCTATCATTTTCTTTCCCTCTTTTCTTGCTTATTCACATCCATCTCTTGTTTTTATTTCTTTCTATTTCTGCATTTAGAATTAATGATTTCCTGTTGTAGGATTGAGTTAAATGGTTGATGTAAGTTCTTTTGCAGGATCAAAAGCATTATTTCATCCTTGAAAAATATTTGTAAGTTCACAAGAATCATTGAGTTTCTTGGATTAGTCTTTCCCAAATCTAGATTGTTGGACATCTTTTTTAGCAAAGAACAGTAAGTTTCTGCTAATTTTTAGAGCATGCTAATGAGCTTCAATAAAATTTATTCCACTTGCATTATATCACAAAAAAATTCTATTTCATAAAAAAATTCACCCCATTGCATTTGAACTTGATTTGGTTAGACATTGTTTAGATTTACTAGCTCACTAGTTCTCGAATTTCTAGATTTTCGACTAGTAATGGTTTTTTTTTTTTTTTTGCATGGGACAGAGGTATTTTTGAGTGATTCCACTTGGAATAGGAAACTAAGACATCATAATTCATAAAAAAAAATTTCCTGTCTAATTTGGATTTTATTTTCTTGGTCATTAAACCCTCACAAATTTCATCAATTCATAAGGAAACTTCTCCAAGATTTTTGAGCAAATCCATCCATCTCCCAACTTTGGTTTTGAGTTCTGAGTGATCCTAGGAATTTTCTCACTCCATTCCACCCATCTACCACCTTCCCTAAGCCTTCCAACACCTCACATTTTTCTCTCCGCTATATCCTGTAGGTTGACTGTAATTCCTATAGGATCATCTTGTAGGTTTCTAGTACATCCTGTAGGTTTTCCTGAAATGGCCTGTTTTGAGACCAAATTGAGAGAAAACCTCTAGGAAGTCTCCAAAATCCTCCCAAGGGTATCTCACACCATACAACCATCTCCTAACCCTTCCATCCAACCTCCAACATCCTTAATTCACCTGCCACATCACCAAGGAAATTAGTTTGCATACTTGATTTTGCATGAAAAGACAAAAAGACAAAAACAAATTTATTTCAGTCCCTTTACTTTCACATTAGTGATGTTTGATGCTTCTTACTTCCATGCTTATATAGTAGCATTTGGTTCATGATAATTTATCATTATTTTAAAGCATAGTTTCTTGGCAGTTAATTAGGAAATGGTGTGATTTAGCATTAAATTTCCATCTCTTTCCTTGTACTTTCTTTCTTGCAAAAGGTTAAGGTTCCATTTTGAACATTTTATTTTATGCAATTAGTTTAGGATTTTACTTCAGTACATGCATTCCATTACATCATGACAACAAAGGAAGGACACATTGTATGTCATACATATTGTGCCGACAGCTCTTAAGTTTGTACCAACCCCAGGTTGATAATTAAAGTTGGTAGCTTTAGGAGTTGCAGCATTCTTGTTGCAATACCGAGCCTCATCACTTTCCTGGTGAGTCATTATTGATCTTCATAAAACAATTACTTCCAAATATTCTAAAATATTTCACTAAAACAGGTCTTCCTTTCAATAATTCATATTGAGTTTTGTCACTATTCACTTGGAGTTGTGCTATGATAATATATATTGCTACCACAATTGCTTCTCTCCAATGTTTAGGTTGTAAATTAACTACCAATACCATTTTTGTTGTAGTCTCTTATACATATTTGTTCTTTCTTTCAACCACTTTATTTTTTTTGTGGAGTCCTAGAAACAAATAGTTCCCTCTTGATTCCATGGTTTTCAATGAATTAATTGAAATCCTGTGAGATAAATTCTCCACCTCTATATGTCCTTAAACATTTTATATTTAAATATATTTTCATTTCCAATTGTTTCTTTGAAGGTTTTAAAACATTCTAATGCTTCTGACTTAAATCTTATGGAAAATAATCACATCATTCTAGTATAATCATCAATAAATAATATAAATTTCCTTTCTCCTTGTAGAGTTGGAGTTTTGATTGGTCCACACAAATTTTCATAAATGATATCTAGAGGATTTGATGAAGAACATTCCTTTTTCTTGAAGTTGTTCCTTGTTTGCTTTCCATGTTGAGATCGTGCACAAATAGCCTTTTAAAGTTTTTAGATATGGGGATATCTCTTACTTCTTGAGTTCTGCTAATATTCACCAAGTTATCGAATCTTAGATGTCCCAATCACTTGTGCAATAACTAGCTTTCAAATACTTGACTCATATAACATTTTTTCCTTGATTTTCACTAAGAATGTATACATTATATGTTGCTCTTACTCCATTTCCCACAAGTTTTCCTAAAGAATAAATTCTTATCTCACAATCCTTGGCATTAAATATGATATCACGTCCTTGGCCACATATTTGGTTGGCAGTTAGAAGATTGTGCTTGAGTCCTTCAATAAACAATGCATTTTGTTCTTTTCCTTTATCATTTATGATGCTTACTGCGCCTTGTCAAGGGATTTTAATAGATCCACTTCCAAAAGTCAGATTTTTATCCTTCTTGTTTAGCGAGATGATTTTATTTTGATCACTAGTCATGTGCCTAGAACATCAATTATCTACAAGCGATTTTTTTCCTCATTTTGTGCACACAATGCTAGGCCACATTTTTCAGGAGTGGGTTGTCAAGTATTCCTTCTCCTTATACTTTATCTTGGTTATAGTTGACAATTTTGTACTTCATGACCTATATTATTGCATTTGTTGCATTCTAGACTCTACCTTGAAAGAGGAGAAAATGAATTGTAAATCCTAACCTAATTTTGTCTTCTTGAATCAATAGTTTTATCTTGGTAATTAGTCCCATACTTCCTTGAGTCATCATTGTTACCTCCATAAGCCTTACAATGCTTAGCCTGATGAACAAAGTTTTAAAAAGGAAACAATGACCAAGGAAAATAGTTTAATACCTATTGATATAAGCTTGACTTGATCTGACATTTCTTTTTGGATAATACAACATCTCATTCATTAGATTATTACGAGTATGAAAATTTGGTATTCAAACTTCTTCTCACTTTTATATGATTTCGAAGAGTATCAACATAGCTTCTTGCTTATTCTCCATTATGGATACTAGTGTTTTCCTTTGAATCAAAAGATTCACCTATATAGCCAAGTCTTGATTTGACATGTTGTGGTCTTTGAGTGTTGAGGGTGATGTACGGGGTTTGAGAATTTTTAATCTTTTATTGTCCTTACACCATTCCCTTTTTAAAGAGACAAATTAAACTTTTTATTTATTTAAAGTTTCTTCCTTTTCCCTTAGATTTTTGTTAAATACTTCTTCCATCCTCTTTACTTCTTCTTTTTCAGTTTTTAGAGAGATGATTTCTTGTGATAACTTTCCATTCATTTCCATTATTTTTTCATTCTCTTCAATGGAACTAATCAAAAATTCATCCATATTTCCTTCTTGTTCCTATTTAGGTTTTTATAACTCATATATGAAGGCCATGAATAATACTTTTGTGGTTATTGCATAATCATCATCAGAATCAGAATCATCACTATCTTTCTTGGAGAAGAAATTCCTTTTTTTTATCCTTTGTTTTCAAATGTTCTCTTTTAAGGTTTATCTTCATAATAATCATCACTCTCTTGTTTGGAGAAGAAGTTATTCTTGTTTGACCCTTTCTTTTTGAATGTCCTTCTTTTAGGTTCATCTTCATCATCATTGTCATCCTTGAAAGGACAATTTGCATCATAATGTCTTATTTTTCCACATTTAAAACAAATGAGAGGGTGATTACCTTTGGGTTTGGATACTTTCTTCAACTTCTTGACAAATTGTGCCAATTCTATTTCAATATAAGAATCATTATTATTCCCATCACAACTCTTCCCCTTTATTTATGATTTTTATGTTTTGAAATCAACTTCTTTGTGATTTTAGTTTCTTATTTTCATTTCATATGCAATAATATTTCCATGAAGCTCATCCATTTTCAATTTGTCCAAGTCAATCAATTCTTTTATGGCACCGAATTTTGCATCAAAGCAGTATGGAAGTGATCTTAGAATATTTTTGGACAATTGTCTTCTCTTTGATGTCTTCATCTAGTCCTTTGAGAGAATTGACAAACTCATATACTCAAATAAATTAACCAACAATGTATTCTTCTTCATTCATTTTGATAATTTCAAAATACCTTCTAAATTTTTTAAGCTTTGACTTCTTGACTTTATCATCTCTTTCATATATTCTAATGAGCTTGTCCCACATCTCTTAAGCTATTTTAATATTCATCACTTTAGTGAATTTTGAATCCGGCGTACCATTTGATATAGAATTTCAAGCCTTTACATTTGCCACATATGCTTTATTCCCATTAGGATATGTTGGAAGAAGAGATGAGATCTTGTATCTATCTATCACAGATAACCAAACTTCAAATCCAAAAGGTAAAATTTGTTCCATCAAATTGGGATACCCTAGCATCCTTACTGGCCATTGTGATTCAAAATTCCTTATTCCATATATTAGGTTATTATTTGAAGGGTTTAGCTCTTATACCAATTCTTAGAAATACAGAGAGGGGGGAGAATCAATATTATTTCAATTGTCATTTTATGCTAGTAAATATTTTTATCACGAAATAGATCAAAACACAAGAGATAAAATTTAAATAATTTTATTAATAAAAATAGTAAGGACTCCAATCCTCTTGTACAACAAATGAATCTCCAAACTATACAACATAATCTTTCACTTTTTCCAGGCTCCAACCTTCAACATATCCAAGTTCCTACTTGGTCAAAATTAGGACTCCAGTCCTCTCAGCAAATTCCGAGCTCAAATTTGTTTGAAAATAAGGACTCTAATCCTTCAAACAACTACAAGCTCCAACTTGGTCAAACTAAAAACTTTCCAACAAATTCTTACCTTAAAAGTGTTCAATGCTTCAAGGATGTTTCCTCAACCAAGTGATCTATATTAGCTCAGCAAGTCTTCAATGCTTCAAGGATGTCTTCTCCAACAAGTGATATATATCAGCTCAACAAGTCTTGAATAAGGTTTCTTCAACAAGAGTCTCGAGATTGCTCCAACACCACAAAGAAAAAACTTTTCAACAACTACTCTAACAATGGCTTCAAGGAATTTAACTCTGTTACAAGAGGGGATGCTCCAAAAATGAGTATAGATCTAGCTTCAAGTTTTGCACTATAGTTCCTCTACAAGATGCTCCAATAAGGCTCTAGTATTGCTCCCACAATGCTCTAACAATGCCTCAATTATATCCTCACTAGTGCTTCAAAGATGCTCCAACAATTACTTCAAAGATTGTCTTCAAGTTCAACTCATGAAGTAGTCGCAAAATCTATTATAGGTTCAACAAGATCCATAAAATATGCTCAAGTTTGTGAATGAACCTTTATTCCTAGAGGCCAAAATCCTAAACTCTCCACAAGTCCAAAAGTGTCAAGTCTGTCACAGTTTCCAAGCTTTTCCAGGACCGAATTATGTGGCTACATATCTGAAGCATAAATTTCTCACGAATTTGAGTGACTACAACTCTAAAGTAGAGGTATTCTCATGCTTTACATAGGGCCAAGGATATGCCATATAAGGGTGAAAATAGGATCTACTACAAGTTTGAATTGTGTTCAAATATTGCCTCAGGGCCTAGCTATAGAGGTTTGCTCCTAGGGCCGAATTGCATGATTTTCAAGAGGCCGAGATTTGTGGCCTAGATAGGTCTATGTAGAGCTGTAACAAGGGCCTTTTTCACCTCTAGTTATCTCACATTATAGGTCAATCCGGGAACGTTTTTGTTATTGCGAAGGGTATCTCAATTTGAGGCAATTTGTCAGAGTAATGCTTCGTAGTATAGATCTAAGAAATACAAGAGTAAATGGATGCTAAGCTATGCTAAAGTACTTTTGCGTAAAGAATTCACACTTGGCAACTTTGTCAGTCAAGTGTACGAAAGCAATAACCCATCCCTTTAGAAACTGATAAAGGAAAAGAAACTAGAGTATGGATCATGGATCTGGGAGCATAATAGCGTTTGCTGTGTCTCACGACAGCCTTGATCCTCCTCCCACACAATATCAAGGAATGCAAGTAAAAAGGAACAACAAGAAAGCAGAATGGAACAGCAATAAAAGGAACAGCAGTAAAGAAACTAAGTCTCGCGAGTTCAACCCTCTTAATTCTTGGCACCAACTCTCATGCAAATAAAGGCAATCTTTTGTACAAGTAGACAATTAACCAAATGGAACAACAAATCACCATAAACAGGAAACGTCAATCATATACAAACATAATCTGAAATGATTACCAATAGTTCATTACATCGACCATATGCAGCTGAAACATTCCACCTATGAAATCTGTAACGAAAGTGAACAACTTGTTATGTGATCAATCCTGGAAATATGCTGCAAACTCGTTACAAAGATTTACAAAAGGAAAACTACTGATAACCAAGTATGAAACAGCATATGCGTATAACAAATTATAGAGAACAGTAAACAAACCATACAAAACCAAACTATAATGATACAATCACCCAGTGTCCGTTGGAGCCGGGCCCTTAGCTCTCAATGGCACCGCCGTAACTTACTTCAGACGCAGGAAGAACTTAACGCCGAATGTATTATATTAAAGCATCAGTGATACAACAAAACTGAATCTCAAAGAGACTCGATAGTCTGAGTATAACCAATAGTGCGGTTTATGAAACAGAAAGTAAAACATACACAATAGTCCCGACGTCCCCTAAGTCTTTGATGCCGCCCCATCTTATACAAGTAATGGCGGAGTTAACTAAACAACAAAATAATTGAACGTAACGATCCCTCAGGATCAAAGATCCCGAGGGATCTGTTAAACAGCTAACTCCGTTCTTTTTTCTTCCTCGTCTTCCGAACTGACAGTCCTTGATCTCATCCTGGAATGATCTGCCTCAATTCACTCGTCCTGGTCTGGACTTTATTCGGAATTAGGGGGACAACTGTTATCTGCTCATGGGACTCTTGTTTAGCACCGCGCCTTCTTACTTTTGTCCTTACCTGCATGAAAGAAGATACTTTCAGTAATTGGATCATTCATATTAATTCCCATTGCATTCTCCCTATTGTATAATAAAGAAAAGGCTACAACTATTGCTTGAAACACTACTGAGTTATGCATTAAAACATACCTTTCCAATGCTCTACACACCCCCCGACTTACTCTGTTTCATGGCCTCATGAAAACGTTATAATTAACATGGAGAGCTGTAAGAGAATAGGCAGGAGAGGGCACTTCGAGAGGAGGCCTGCAACCATGGTGAGCAACCAAATTATTGAAGAGTTGGTCCAAATGGTCTGCAGGCATCTTGTACAAGGCCTGGTACCCAGGTGCAGGATGCCAAATAATTGGGCTACGGAACCAGTATCCTAACCAAGACGGCCCAGCACGCAGGATGTGCTGGCCGTAAAGGGCCAACCTTTCAGCTGCCAACTCAAAATTCTCGTACTTGAATGGCTCCCTGAGCTGAATGTTTGGGGAAGAAACCCGATAGCGGAATTTGGCAGAGTCCAGGGCGGAATCCTTAATAGCCAAAAAGTATTCCAAGCTATTTCGGATCAAACCCTCATGCATGGGCCCTAGCAGTTCCATGACACCTGGGGTTCTCATAAGGCGTTTGTGTGATTTCCATAGTTGAATGGGGTCTCTAGGCTCGGCCCTGACCCATAGATCTAGGCTGTTCTCCTGCCTCTGGAAGGCATTGTAGGCCTTGAGAAACTTCAACTGGTTGACCCCGAACGAAACGAAGGCTTGTAGCTGTACATCTTCCACAAAAGGGCCAGGATTTAAATCAGTTTCCTGCTCCAGCACCATATTGTGCAGATAGAACTCACATAGGGACCGCTGGACCTTAACCCCATAATGTTTACAACAATCAATAAAATCGTTGACAGTATTAATCTGAATGGGGGCACCTGCCCTGACGGCTTTTATCTTCAGTCTTAAGTATCTTTCAAGGATAAATAAAGCATAATTCTTTGCAGGGGCTCTGCAAGTCAAAACATCATCATACAGCGAACATACAGTGTCCAATTGTTTAATAACAGTGTCTAGTCAACGTGTTACCTTGGCAACCTTCTCCTGTTCCTTCCGCCATCCTTCAAAGGCCTGACTTTCTGATTGACTCATGTTCCGTAGTTGCTGCTGCAGTTCTTCATGTTTTTCCTGGGGGATCATTTGTTCCCTTAACCGCTCAACTTCCTGTTGCAACTCCTCGTATTTTTCCCGAGGGATCCTTTGTTCCCTTAGCTGGTCAGCCTCCTGTCGGGCCTGCTTCATCTCGTGCTGCAATGCCTTAGTTTTTGGATCCATTCTCCATGATTTCTCAGAGGCAGGGAGTCTCACCTGGATCTTCCTGTTTCGCTGCCTGGTTGCCTCAGTTTGAACTGCTTTGCTTTCCCTTTCTTTCTTAACATGAATGAAGGGGTATGATGGCCCCTCTGTAAATGGAATGTCGTCTTGCGGTTCGGTCTTGATTGGAACAGCGGCTGGTCCCACTAGGCTATTTGGAACAGCAGGCTGTTCCTTATTGTTAATAGGAGCAGAATTCTGCTGTTCCATACCAGATGGAACGACATTTTGTCCTTCAGTGCTGGCTGGAACGATCGTGGGTCCATCGGCGGAGTATTGACCTCCAAGGCGCCTGTGAGCCCCTTTCCTTCTCATCTGATGGTACCCTGCCACATTTATTCTTCTTTTTCTTCTTATCGCCCCCCTTATCCTCAGACTAGCTTTCAAACTTCGAATTTTCTGCCGAAGCTGGGCTATAATATTCAGCAGCCTCTGTTGTTTCTTTCTCAATTTCTTAATTTCCCTTACCTCAACTATGGGCACATGAGCGGCCCTTATTTCTGCTCCTCTTTCATCGAGGGTTCCCTCTGGTATTATGGGAACGGACTGTTCCCGACAATCATTTTCAGTCTCTGCGACATCAGCAAGTGGGTTTTCTCCCTGTGTCTTGGGAATGGGTTGTTCCTAGTCGGTGTTTACATTTTCCTTCTCAACAACAGGGGGGTTTTCTCCTCCTGCTGTTTCTTCATGCAATTCTTCATGTGCTTCTCCCTCGGAGGGTAATTCAGGGGGGTCTGCTGGACTGGACGGTGAAGCATAATCTCCCAGGCTGGCCAAGATGGTGGCCAGCTCTTCTTCTCCCATGGGAACTTGTGGAGGGCTATCCCCCAATTGTCCCATTTCTTCCTCCTGAATTGGTTGTTCTGTGGCTGTCTCCGGCTGGCTGGCCTCGGCCTCTGAGTCATAATGCTCATTTCCTTCCTCCTGAATTGACTGTTCAGTGGCTGTCTCCGGATGGCTGGCCTCGGCCTCAGAGTGTGAATGTTCACTCCCTTCTTCCTGAATTGGCTGCTCAATGGCTGTCTCCGGATGGCTGGTCTCAGCCTCAGAGTGTGAATGTTCACTTCGTTCCTCGGCTTCTGCTCTGTCCTCAATTTGTTCCTCATTTTCCCCCGAGGGTTCCTGTTCTGGTGCTGGTGGTTCCTCTGTTATTTCGATCGGCTGGTCGATGCTTAGCTGGATTTTCTCCAGCCTGCCTCTTATCCTTGCCAACCAAACTGACTTCCTACGCCTCTCAGGCTGTTCGGGTGTGCTGGCCACCTGTTCTTCCACCACCATCTTTCTGCATTTTTCAGCTTGCTCTGGAGTGCCAGAGGAATGCCTACGTTTCGAGGCAGCACGTTCTCTTGTAGCCTGTTCCTTATGTTTCTCTTCATGTCCCGATGCTCTAGAGGAACGTTTTCGTTTAACTGATTCCGTGCACTTCTTGGGTTTCTCGGGTGTATCCGAGGGGTGCTTAGGTTTTGGCGATTCTCTGGGCTTCTTAGGTGCTTCAGAGGTACTAGCGGGGTGCTTAACCTTTGGGGATGGCAATGCCACTCCCCCTCCTATTGCTGTAATAAGCTCCCCCCAGTTACTCTACTGCTGAGTGAGACTGTGGCTCACTATCAGGCGAATCAGCCCATGGTGGCTAACCACTGCGTCTTCATGGTGTGCCTTTTTCAGGCATTGAGAGGCATCATGAAGTAATGAATTTAACAATGCGGGGAGGTTCACAAAACATTTTCCTTTTAATACACCAAGGAGCTTAAGGTGACGCGGTCTTACCACATCTTTTCGCCCCTCACAGGTGATGTAGCTCTGCACTACCTTCACCAGCTCGCTCCAAGGTTCTCCTAGCGTTGCCGACAGCACTCCTTTTCCCTTCACTGTCAGCTTCTGTCCTTCGTCTTGGAAAATTTCTATGGTCTTTTGCAGTCTTTCTTTCTTTCTCGTCCATGTTGGTCCTGAGGCTGGCAGTCCTGTTACTTCCGCGATTATTTCCTCCGTGACCATTATCTGCTTCCCACCTACTACGGAATGTTTTTCCTGCAAATTCTGCAGGAATTCCATGGCCACAATTTCATTTGATTCACGCAGGCGGCTGAAATAAGTTAGCCATCCTGCCCTTTCTAAGATCGCCCGAGCGGCTTCGGAGACTTCTAGCTTACTGGGCTCGCTTCTGATAGCCTTGCCTCCCATGGTTCTGTTTCAGGATCTAGATGGAACAACAATTACCAGTCGCAAAGAACATAATCGCAGCAAAAACACAGAGCATGCATGAAAATAGTTTGTAAATAACAACTCTTTGCAAAAATAGCATTATCATGCCGTTAACCCATATCATACCTTTGTACCATATCATTTCCGAATAATGAGCTAACACGTGGCCGACAGAGTAATGAGGTCGCCCCCCCCCCCACGCAATATGATAGGCTGTCCCAGCTGTCAAATAGAGGAAGGGCCGCCATCCTGTCACCAAGTCATAAAGAAGTAGCATATGGAGATTTGCCATGTTTCAGATTAGACAAAGAAATACCGATATCGAGGCGAAGGGTAGATCGCGTTTTGTATAAGCCTGCGTGATGTGATGCAAGACAGGAGGATAGGACATCTGGCGCTCATATAAAGCCTGCGGTAGTCATAGTCGATGCCTTTGCCATGATTGGCGGTGATAGGTATTTATGCGACGTATCCATCAAAGTGTAAGATGTAATTATTACGAGGATAGAAAGAAGTATTTTAATATGATCCTAATTGGTGTTAATATTATGACTCCGATACCATTAACAGAGCTCTGCTGCCGACAAATGTTCATAACCTTGGCAGAGTTGTTTGTTTCACCCCGGAACCATTATCCTTTGTGTATTGTTGAAGAGCAATTCTTGTCAAAATGCAGGTCATCATGCTGGCTTGGTAACCAGAAACCATGATGCCATTCACCAGAGAAGCGCGAAACGTGGGCAGGCTGGCTCGTAATGAGACCCCCTGTTCCAAGGTTTGTTCATGTAGCGAACCCGTTGGACCATTTCCCTGGTGTGGTGGCCATTGATGGGAATGCCACTTCGCTTCCAATCTTATGATCATAGTAGGCTGGTTCTTTAATGAAACCCCCTATCCTGCATTTGACAGATAATTTTTCTTTTTATTTTGCTTTTGCTCTTTTTTTCTTTAAAACAGACTTTTGCTCTTGTGCAATTACACATAAGGGTGGTTCAGCCCTCCTTAAGAGTGGGAATGGCGGAAGAAGTCTTGTTATCCCAATAGGAGAATATAAATCTTCTGTTCTTATTTCCAAGTAATAATAGAGAAAAATCGCAGGGACTCAACATGATAAAGATTTCCAATAAGGCAGAGAAGGTGAGACTATGACAGTCAGAATGATGAGTGTATGGATCCTTCCTTTGCTGTTGCATCAATACTAGGGCTGTTAAAGATAGCGATTTATGATATGTTGATCTCGGTATATCTTGGCTTTTATAATCATGGCATAAGTATATAGCTGCTCTTTATGGCCTTGGAAAGAGAATGGACAACACATCCTTCATCTGAACGGAGCGAATCAGCAAAAACACAGAAGTGTTGTTCCTTTTTGAAAAGGAACAGCAAAAATACTGAAGTGTTGTTCCCTTTTGAAAAGGAACGGAAAAAACACACAAGTGCTGTTCCTTTTGAAAAGGAACGGAAAAAATCAAAAAGTGTTGTTCCTTTTGAAAAGGAACAGCAAAAACCAAAAAGTGTTGTTCCTTTTGAAAAGGAATGGCAAAACACACAAGTGTTGTTCCTTTTGAAAAGGAACGGCAAAAATAAAAAAGTGTTGTTCCTTTTGAAAAGGAAGGGCAAAAACCAAAATAATGTTGTTCCTTTTGAAAAGGAACGGCAAAAACCAAAAAGTGCTGTTCCTTTTGAAAAGGAACGACAAAACACACAAGTGTTGTTCCTTTTGAAAAGGAACGGCAAAAATCAAAAAGTGTTGTTCCTTTTGAAAAGGAACGGCAAAAACCAAAAAAATGTTGTTCCTTTTGAAAAGGAACAGCAAAACACACAAGTGCTGTTCCTTTTGAAAAGGAACAACAAAAATCAAAAAGTGATGTTCCTTTCGAAAAGGAACGGCAAAAACCAAAAAGTGTTGTTCTTTTTGAAAAGGAACGGCAAAACACACAAGTGCTGTTCCTTTTGAAAAGGAACGGTAAAAAACACACAAGTGCTGTTCCTTTTGAAAAGGAACGGCAAAGAACACCATATATACAGAATTTACAATTTTATATACAAAATGTGGTAAAGGATGAATTTCTTACTGATCTAAAGGGGAGGAAGTTTTTGCTTCCTCGCCCATAATCGTGATATTAGTGTTCTGGCGTAGCTACTGACAAAAAGATTCCCGAGTGAGAGGTTTGTGGTACAGACGAACTCGGTGGCCGTTTACCTTAAATGTATATCTAGACCCATCGATTGTGATCAGAGTAAGGGTCCCATTGTCATGGAATTTTTGAATCTCGTATGGTCCCAACCAACGAGTCTGAAGCTTCCCCGGGAAATCCTGAAATCTAGAATCATATAACAGAGCCCAGTCTCCTTCATGAAATATCTTGTCTTTGATGAGCGCATCGTGCCACTTGGCTCGCTGCTGTTGAATAAGTGATGTATTTTGTAATGCAGAGAGCCTTATTTCATCTAACTCATTAATTTGTTGTAATCGATTTTTCTGTGCTTCACTTAAATCCAATCCGGCTTCTTGGGCAGTTCGCAGCGTTTGGATCTCGAATTCTATAGGAAAAATGGGCTGCTTTCCGAACACCAAGTGATATGGTGAATAGCCAGTGGTGCTCCTCCATGTGGTTCGATAAGCCCACAGTGCTTCGGGTAACCGGGCGGCCCAATCACGGTGATGTGAGGCAACAGTTTTTGTCAAAATGGACTCTATTACCTTATTACTACCCTCCACTTGCCCGTTTTCCTGTGGATGGTATGGGGTAGTAATCTTGTGCTGAACATGATAGTTATTGAGCGTTGCAGCTAATTTATGTCCCACAAATTGTGGTCCTCTGTCTATAATCACTTCCCTTGGGAGACCATAACGTACAAACAAATGGAGCAAGAATTGTATTACTGAATCTTCTGTAGCTCTAGGCAATGCCTCCGCTTCAACCCATTTGGTAACGTATTCAGTTGCCACCAAAATATAGGTTCTTTGGTTTGATGGCGGGTTGATGGGTCCGACGAAGTCCAGAGCCCAGCGTTCGAAAGGTTCGATCACTAATTGAGGCCGCAAAGGCATTTCGTCTGCTGTGTTAGCGCTTGGAATTCACCTAGGCTGAGATAGACAAACTCTCAAGGCTACATTAAACCATTTCACCTCGTAGCTAGCACTATGAGGTATGAGAAGGCTCTCTCGGGTCAAAACTCGATGGATTTTGTCAATAGGATGAGTTGACCATTTAGGAACAAGGATTTTAGGCTAGTAAACTGATATGGGGGATTGGTTTAGAGTTTTTGGATTTTTTGGTGGCGACTGGAGGGAGTGCAATTCAGCGTGCGGGGATTGAGCTCAGTTTTTGCAAGTGATTCCTTGGGGCAAGGTAGGAATCTATGCTGATGCCTTTAGTTGAAAGAGATGATCAGGGAGGAAAGGAGAAAAG